>APFE030041888.1:0-12884 GCA_000404065.3 Pinus taeda
CTAGGTGTTTGATCAAAGATTGATATAAATCATAAACCTTTCATATGGGAGAATTTTTTTTTTCCTAGGTGGGTGGGACTACACATGGGTTTTTAACTAATGAACTTAACATCAAGGAGTGCCTTAAAAGTACACCCAATAAACATATATTCAAAATCCCTCTAGGGTGGTGTTGTACTAATGTAACAACCCCCCCCCCCCCCATTTATACAAGTAATAGTAATTAATATTTGACATATAAATAAATGCAAACTCTGCAAATTTTCCTTAAAAACCTTAAAAAAGGAACTCATGGTTGAAGCTCTTATCACAAATTGCATCTCAAAGTTGTCCATGTAACAATTGTTAACATTCCATCGAAAATCCCGAAATGCAATATGTGATGAGGTCCCCACTATGATTTTCTGATCACCACACTTTAATAACACACGATCACACTTCGCAAATCACAAATTTATGGAGCATGCCATTGTGTCAACCCTTAAGAATTTGCGAAATGTGATATTGCGATTCTCGCAATCACATTTCTCATTAACTTCGAATAATGTTATATTGAAAAGTTTGAAAGTTGTGTTGCGCAAATAAAGTGTGAAGCGTGGAGAAGTTACTGAGATTTAATGTAATAATGAGTGTCTTGATAGAGTAATTAATTCCTCAAGGAGAGGAATTGATGTTTTCAAGTTATTTCTAGTTAACACTGAAATCTCATGTAAAATCTTCCCACGATTCAAAGTCATTTCAAAGAACTCTCTTCCTTAATTTCCCTCCATTATGTGTGCTAATATATCTCTTTCATTTCAAGCAAGCCTCAAGAGAAATGTGATCGCGAAGGTAATGAAAAATCAAAAGAAGTAGAGAATTACAGAGTCTATTATATCAGAGATGTCGCCTATATTCCTTGATGAGGAGTGACGGCATGGGAAGTCATATACAACAGACTTGAAGATAAGCGTCCTAAAATTACTATCATAGAGGCAAAAAATGACTCAATAAAACCGGTGGGGGTCCAATCCAAAGATGTTGCTTACTCCTTCCCTCCCAAAATAGGAGCAAGAGCGAGAATTCTCCCATACACTCATATGATTAGATGGGTGGTCAAAAATCTCAATACTGAAGACATGCAATTCATGAAATCGAAGATGGAGCTAATGGGGTCCTTCAAAGCTGAAGACCTAAATAAAATGTATCATATACCTTACCCTCAAGAAATATATGATAAAACATACGTAGCCAACTTCGCGAAGAAAATTGAAGAACCTTTCAAGATGATCCATGGTTGGAGGGTCCTAGAGAAAAAATTCAAATATGATAAAATGAGTATGTATCTTGTAGCTTCTTTGGAAAACCCCTATAACTATGCAGCTTCTATGTTATGTAGGTTATATGGATTACCTAATAATACCAAGTTTTCCGTAGAATGGATTCCTTTAATTAATGCTCCTGTCAATTCCCATATAATGAATTGGCCCACTATCTTATCTGATAACCTAGGTACTGCTATTTCTGAGTACCGTCAAAAGAGATCCACCTCCACAGAGAACCTTCCTCCATTTTATTTCAGTGCCTATATCATGGATGTCATCTATTTCTATACTAAATTTTGAATCATGGGTTGGAAATGGACATTGCAAGGCCCCTACCCCATTCATCTCAACCACAAATAGATTTGGGAATCCCATTATATACCCAATTTTTATAAAATATGTCATGGTCTCATTTTACAATTGCATCAATTTATTTTTAATAAGAAAGTCCCCATGGTTTCTAAAGAAGCCACTATAGACCTTCTCGTAGTAGGTAAGTATTTTTCTAAAGAATGGTTTACATATATCAGATCTTTTGGTATTACAGGGAATGCGGATGTGCTCCCTTTGTATGTCTCTGACAAGAGAATAGTAAGAGAAATAGCTCACTAGATTATGGGAAAAGACCTAACCAAGACGATAAAATCTAACAAAAAGTCATTATGGCCATCCTTTCCCATTCAATTTTGTTCTTTTTCATTAGAAAATTTCAACCATGCAACCAAGGAATCACTAAGCCTAGAGAGCCTCATGCTCCATACTGAGGCAATTTTATCCAAACAAAATAGTACATAATATTACTGCAGTAAAGATTAATCAATTTATCAATGAGGCTAATGATTATTGGGATCTTTGAGAATCAGCTCAATCATTCAAACAAGCATTGGAATGGGCAAAGGATAATTTGAGTCGTGATGATTTTAAGAAGTTTCACGAACTCGGAAGTCAAAGGCTCGAAACAATTCCATTGCATTTGTTAAGGGTTGATGACAACCCTACTCCCATTGTAACTATCAGGAATGAGGGACCAAATTCTCGCATAGAGTCTCAAGTGGATATAGGGAAAGCATAGAATACAGGGAAAGTGTAGGACATAGAGAATACAGTGGAACCCAGCAGAAGGTCTATCGAAAAACACGTCATAAGTGACCTAACTAATGATACTGGTCCCGAAAAAAGCAAAAATTTGGAGCAATAATGGGACCAATTTAATAAAAGGCTATAATATACTCCTAAGACAACAGATGCCTAGGAAATAACAAAATATCACACTCCTCTACAAACTCAGAAAACTATAGAGTCTAAGTCAATGGATGAGAAAGGGGAATGTTCACAACATACAGAAATCATTCTTGCATTACCCACATTGGAAATTATCCTAAAGGTAACTGAAATTCCTCCTTTATATGTGTTCTACAACCCACTGCATAAGGCTATAGTAAGAAGGCAGAGGAAGAGAAGGAGGGTGGAAACACCTCAAATATGAGTAGGGAATGAGCCGATGAACATAGTTTAGAAGGATATTCCTTCCAATCCTGCTAAAACTTTGACAAGACTGTCATAGTTTACAGGAGCATAATTGTGGTTCTTTATTCTTAACTGAGCCTTCTTCTTGGCAGCATAAAAGTGGACTAAGTCTGCATTTATGATTTGTCTAAAATACTCTAGGGAAAACAATGTCATGGGCACATATTTAGGCACCTTGAAAGGGAAAAGTTCACACCTGTACATTCTGATTTCTGTACAATTTTGCTACAGGTACCAGTCACGTATCCTGTACTGCGTGGAAAGTTGGAGAATCTTCTTCATCTCACCAGTGAGTCTAGGAGGGGGAACTCCCATCAACAGAGTGGATGCTGGATGTACAAACGAGTCAATGAATTCATTATAGGTATAAGGAGACTCTAGAATTTTATGAAAGATTGAGGTCCGAAAGATCACAAACCTTCGATTTCCTTTTGAGACCAATTTCCTGATAGGGAAAGGAAAGCTGTCTCGCTGATGATATAACAAAAAATGGTATATAAAATATGTGTATTCGAAAACTCCTTCCCTATCCAAACTCATGAATTGATCATGGATTTTATTGGCAATGAAAGTGGCATAGTCATACTTGACAGTAGGGGGTTGTCCAAGAGTAAAAATTGACAACAAAACTAGAGTAATATCATCAACATATTCACTCGTATTAAATCCCATGATCATGGATATCATGTCAACAATAAGTCTACCAGTTTCAGTGAAAAAGGTCTACAGATAGGGAGGTGGGGCAGTGGGTTGGTAGTTTGGTAACATAAACATCTGAGCAATGTGGGTTATCTCTGATTTGGTTAACTGAGGAGCTTTTTCAAGTAGATATCCCAGGGAAAGAGGAGCAAGGGGCTGAGTGGAATGGAACTATATCATTTCATTAGTGGACTTAGTAATTATGGGAAAAAGAACAGTTTGGGATGGGGACATAACTGCTCTATGGATAGGGTCATAGTTGGCACAGCATTGATGAATGATATTTGAGAAAACATGAACTGAGGGGAGGAAATACATGGGAAGATTGGATTCCCACACTCGAAAAAAGTTAGAATTATTCAGATGACTATCTATGATTTGGAAAAAGATTTTAAGATGGTTACCATCACTAGATTGGTCTTTTATCTGGAAATCTTTGTCGGCGAGGGGCAAATAATCTAAGTCTTTATGGGGCTCGTTCATGGGCATGACATAGATGGGGAGGAAATACATGGGAATATTTTAAGATGGTTACCATCACCAGATAGGTCTTTTATCTGGAAAACTTTGTCAGCCAGGGGTAAATAATCTAAGTCTTTATGGGGTGCATTCATGGGCACGACATTCAGGGCTATGGGATTTCCATATTTGGTTCTTGTGTATTCAAACTGGACTTCATACTTCTTGTCAGAAAAATGGAATAAACAGTTGGTTTGAGGTCTCTTTATGGCAATTACAGACTATTTTTAACTTGAATTTGGCTTTATCTAGCAGAATTCCCAGTGGAAAACCGAAATTGCAGGGTTTTAGGGAAAAAATGGATAAATACCTGGATTAAGGAAGAAAACCATACAACGACAGGTTGGTTGACAGGTTGCAAAGCTCGTACTGTAGTCTTGCTCATCAGGTGGCGGTTGAAAATCTGGAATAATGGATTAGGTCATTAATTTGCATGGGAACTCGATGCAATGCATTATAGTGAAAATGACGTTTTATCATTCTTTTAACGAAATTTGGTTTGGCGAGATTTTTTTTTGGCGTTTATTGGACAGATGACATCAGTGGGATGGGACCTTTTGTCGTTACACGCAGGGTGGTAAGCGGTTTACCTCACTGCTTTTGGGGTCAAGTGGTATCGGGCTGGGGGCAAGCGAGCATATGGAGTAGGCGACGCATGGCGAGGGTACGGTGGAAAACTGCGTAGTGATCGTAAGTTGAAGCGTGGTCGCCAGGGGGATCGCAATATGATCGTCAATCGTCTGATGAAAAGGCGGAGATCGGATGGCTGACGGGTGCTGGAAATGGTGGGGAGTTAATGCAGCGGGCCCAATATATTTAACGATGATTTAATCATATCGGGCGCATCACAATTGGTCGGGGTAATGGTTATTAATTAACCTAGATGGTTAA
This sequence comes from Pinus taeda, assembly GCA_000404065.3. NCBI lineage: Eukaryota > Viridiplantae > Streptophyta > Pinopsida > Pinales > Pinaceae > Pinus > Pinus taeda. The sequence goes on from APFE030041888.1 coordinate 4,941, forward strand.
TTAATCCCATCTTTTGTGGAGCAGGGAAGGTTCTTAACAAACTTCGGATAAGTTTGTCAATCCTTATTAACTTATATAATGGTTATATACCATCGGAGCGGACTTTGGGTTTTAATATATTTACATAATACGGGGAAGGGTTAAAATTTATATGGGAGTTATATATTATGTGTTAGTAGTTAATATGAAACATAATGAAATAAGCACTAAGCCTATGTTAAGCATTCACATAGAAACTTAGGCTAAAGGGGGTTTTGAAGTGATATTATGTATTTCCTATGTAAAATAGGTTTTTTCACTTAGGCAAACTTTTATGAAATGTAATGAATGAGATTTATGAGTACTTAGGCTTTTAGATCATTGGGCTGAGGGTCTGGTCCCTCCAGGAGTCAGAGAAATGCTCTGAGCCCCTTTGATTTTCAAAGACCTTAATACTTAGGGGAAATTAGTGAAATCTCTAGGGAATATGTAAATGGAAGTTAGTTATTTAACCTTGCCTTGCTTGAACTACATCAAGTAAAGTATTTGACTTTCACTTTGTGATAAAAGTAAAAATCAACACATTCAGAAACATTTCATCACAATTATCATTCTGCAACACCATCTTCCTACCCTACCTACTTAGCCTGACAGTTTTTCTTCTTTATTTGGGTGCACTTAGACTGGCAAACCCTTATCAAATCATCCTTTTCTTTTACATGGCAAGCCTACCTAAGTCTACACTTATTACATCCAAGGGCTCAGATTAAACTGTTGAGCTCCTTTTTATTTACTCTACCTATCTACTTATCTGCCAAGTTTGAGCTGTTTGACTCTTCATCAATTGTGGCAAAAGTTAACAAGCTGCACACAATTGCTTATTACAGAAAATGAAATAGTAGTGGCATTTAGACTTGCACACTTTCCTCATATTTTTAGTTTGGGGTTCATTTCTTTCACTTTTTTGACCAGCTTTATTCTTTTTACCCTTTGATTTTTCTTTTAGGGTATACCCTCTTTACATTTTTTAATTTTTTTATTTTTTGAAAATATGGAAAACCTTTGCAAAAAGGAAAGGTATGAACATATTACAGAGCTCATCAAGTCAATCATGAAATATGACACCTATTAGTATAGGAGCATAACACAGTCATCAAAGTACACTTCCAAGAACTTATGAATGAACTCCTTGAACACTGTGATGACTATGTGAGACAATATCACAAGTGCATTCTTGAGTCAAAATAGCATTATAGTGTATTGAAAACAACCCCATTCTATCGCAAGGTTATTTTGTTCCTATCCTCAAGCGTGATCTTAATCTGATGGTATCCAGAGAACCCATTAGTAAATGAGTAGGCCTCCTACCCTCCAACATTGTCCAACACTTCATATCTAAAAACATGGATGGGTCATGGACACACGCATCATTAAGCTTCTGCAGATCTACACAAATCCTTATCTCAACCTTCTGCTTCTTGTCCTGAACAACCATCCGACTCACCTAATCAGATTCTTCAATGGGCTCTATGATGCCTGCTTCCAGCATCTTATCTAACTCTTGGAAAACCTTTTCCTTGTATTTACGATGAAGAAGATATAATATTTTCTTGATAGGCTTCATGTCCAGCTTCAGACTAATAATCATAATGCTCAAATCACCAATTATTCCCTTCAAATATGAAAACTTGGTACGAAACAGATCCTGATATTCACAGAGTAACCTAGAAACCTTGTCCATAGTAGTGTCGTCCCAATAATCTCCAATCTTGGAAAACTTCAGTTCTACTTCAATCCCAATGTTTAATTGCTTTGTTTTCAATAGCGCAGTGATGTCCAAATCGTCTATTTGTGGTCCCTCAACTTCGCGATGCCCTTCTGCCTTTGGAATATTAATATTTCTTAGATCATCATCCTCCTCTTCAACGGTCACATTATAGAATTCCAACACATTGCGTAGTTGGGTACTCTGGTCTAGTTGGACCCACTCCATAGGTTCTTGTGGCATTATGAATATAACTGCCTTAATATTCTATAGGGCTTGATCAATACTGGCCAAGACATCTTCAAAACATAAGGTCAACAATATCCCACTTCACGATGCCATGGCAAAGCTTCATTTCTAGATACCAGTTCATGGGAATTGTGTCCAAAGTATGGAAGAATAGGTGTACCCACTATAGTTGTGGTTTTGTCTCCCAGGCTTTAGTCCACTTTGCTAGGTGATTGCACAGATCATCCTTCCTCCTATATTTCTCAGTCAATGTAGTGTTAAGGAGCCCAAATTGTAACCTCATAATTCTTCTGTAATCCAACCATCCATCAAAGTTCTCCTTCTGGATGATTAAATGCATCCAAAAAATTATCCACATCAATTAAACCATCATAATAAGGTAAATTGCTAACCTCTAATGAAACAAAACGCAGCGATTTCATCATCATATTGCATCACAACGTGGATACTTCATGCAGACAATTCTGCCAATGTTTCAACTCTTCATCTGAATGATAGGTGCATGAACTCCCCTGGTCCCATGAAATCCATCCATTTGTTGCTGGATTGATATAGTCCTAGTCTCATGTTGTTATTTTATAAATATGCTCTAGTTCATCCTCACTTTTTTCATAATCACGGATTGGTTCAGTGTAGTGCGCTCCTTCTGCAGGGTCCAACGAAACTACAACTCGAAGCGATTTCCTTTCAAATGACATTGTCCTCTTCTCCAAATTGATAACCGCATTCATGTCAATGGTTCAATGAATTCCCCAGAGTACATGGTATGGATTACTGTCATCAACGATCTTTATCACCTCAAATTCAGTCGCCATGCTCTCACCTTCTATATCAACTGTGGCTCCATATAATCATCCCATAGGCATGATCTTCTACTAGTTCTCCATTTTGAGCTGAATTGGAGACCACTGCAACACAGGTATCCCCATTCTTTCCCATGTTTACTTTGGAAAAATGTTCACATTAGAACTTAGATCCAAAATGACCTGGTCCATCTCATAATCTTGGATTTGCACGGTGAGTCTCATCTCTCGCCCTATTCTCACCTTATGTTTGCCAATTTTTGTTACCACCCAATGTCCATCAGGGGCATTCTCTTTGCTAGTGCATTTGTTTATTAACTCCTGCAAACCTTCCATGGCTTTGTTATTGCACATCAGTTTTATGGAGATCTTTAAAAACGTAGTAAGCACAGAGGGGTAAACCTCTATAGCTGTGCTAGTTTCTTGCACCTTATCTTGACTTCCTAAGGTGGATGCCTCCGCAAAGCTTTTCTTGGCCTCCATAAATGTTTCCTTAGTACGCACTAGATCAAAGCCCACTTCCTCTTCCTAGGCCTTTCAGACCCATCCGTCCTGTTCACGTTAGATATCCTTATCATCGCCAGTCGATTTTCTGCTTCCCAACACTATATTCATGCTTTGATCTTCCTCACAAGGCTCAACTATCATCACCTGTAAGTTCTGCATAGGTTGTTGAGGATGCGCCTTCTTCTACTACATCTTAGCTATCAGCACCAAGCATTCTTCTATAGTGTGGTCAAATTGGCTGCAATATTGACATCATGAGCATGTATGATTCTAAGACTCCCATGCATAGTGCCCTAGTGTCCTGTAGTTGTAACAAATAACCTAACCCTAGCCTCTAGAAGGCCATCCTCTTCCTTGGCCTCCTCCTCTAACCTGATATCCTCCGTGTGCTACTCCAGTGCCCTGCTCTCGAGGCTGAGTTTCTTCTTGCATCCGGTATGTAGGTGTTCTTTCCATCGTCCATTCATAGATTCGACAGTGGCGTGCATTATGGCCCACCAATTTTCAGAAGGTTAAGAACAACTGCTGTGATGTCTGGATGAACTTCTGAAGTAAATGGAAATTATCCATCACATGTTGTCCAACAACCTAACAAATAGCGCACCATAGCATAGTCCCCATGCTCGGTCCTGCTATATCTTCTTCTCACCTCAATGGAGTTTTCCCCCTCATGTAATATAATTCATAAATATGGAACAGTGGTCTTTATCGTGCCTCTAGTTCTTACGATTTAGACACCAGACTTCTGCGCGCACCTCTAGTTTAGTCTCCTTATATTTTTTCAAGCTCAACAATTCTAAGTAGAGGCTTTGTAACTGAGAGTGAATCTGTTGCACCCCTAAGGTCGCATCCTAAATAACCATTTCATTCAACCTCAATGTGATTTCCAAAGATTCCGCCCATGTTACTATCTTATGTTGTGACAGAGAAATCTGTAGGTGGGGCAAAAGTGAAGCTATAAACCATTCATGATGCTGACTATCTGTGAACGACATGTTAGCTTCTCAAATCACACATTTCAACCTTTGATCTAATTCCCAAGGCATCTTGTCAACCCTATCCTACTCTAATCCACTCTAGCCTATCCTAGCCCACTCTATCCTAATGTATCCTTTCCTAGCCTACTCTACCCTAACCTAGCCTACTCTACTCTTGCCTAGCGTGTCCTACTCTACCCTACCCTACTCTACCCTACTCTAGCCTAGCCTAACCTACTCTTTCCTATCCTACCTAGCCTAGCCTACATTAATATAGCCTACCATAATCTACCATACTCTACTCTACTCTACTCTACTCTAGAGTAGCCTACTCTAGCCTAACTTAGACTAGCCTAGCCTACTCTATTCTTACTCTACTCTAGCCCACCCTATTCTAGCCTAGCCTAGCCTACTCTACTCTAACATATCCTAGCCTAGCTTACTCTACTCTAGCCTAGCCTAATCTACCCTGGCCTAGCCTACTCTAACCTACTATGCTACTCTAGCCTAATCTACTCTAGCCTAGCTCAGCCTACTCTACCCTACCCTAGCCTACTCTACCCTAGCTTAGCCTAGCCTACTCTAACCTACTATGCTACTCTAGTCTAATCTACTCTAGCCTAGCTCAGCCTAGCCTACTTTACCGTAGCCTACCCTAGCCCAATCTAGCGTAAGCTATCCGTGCCTAATCTAACCTAGGCCTAGTTTACTCTACTCTAGCCTAGCCTAGCCTAGCCTACTCTACTCTAGCCTAGCCTAGCCTACTCTACCCTAGATTAGCTTAGCCTAGTCTAACCTACTATCCTACTCTAGCCTAATCTAGCCTACTGTAGCCTAGCCTAGCCTAGCCTACTCTAGCCTACTCTAGACCAGCCTAGCCTACTCTAGCCCAATCTAGCCTAGCCCACTCTATAATAGCCTAATCTAACCTAGTCTACTCTAGCCTAGCCTAGCCTACTCTAGCTTAACCTAGCCCACTCTAGCCTACCTTATTCTACTATAGCCTATCTGATTCTACTCTACTCTACGCTACTCTACTCTACCCTACCCTACTCTACTCTACCCTACCCTACTCTACTCTACCCTACTCTACTCTACTCTACCCTTCTCTACTCTACCCTACCCTACCCTACCCTACTCTACGCTACCCTACTCTATGCTACCCTACCCTACCCTACGCTACCCTACGCTACTCTACTCTACCCTACCCTACCCTACCTATGATACTCTACCTACCCTACCCTACCCTACGCTACCCTACTCTACCGTACCCTACTCTACGCTACCCTACTCTACCCTACTCTACCCTACTCTACTCTATGCTACTCTACCCTACTCTACTCTACTCTACCCTACTCTACCCTACCCTACTCTACCCTACTCTAACCCTACCCTACCCTACTCTGCCCTACCCTACCCTACCCTACTCTACCCTACCCTACCCTACCCTACACTACTCTACCCTACCCTAGTCTACCCTACCCTACCCTACCCTAGTCTACCCTACCCTACCCTACCCTACTCTACGCTAGCCTACCCTACCCTACCCTACCCTACTCTACCCTACCCTACTCTACTCTACCCTACCCTACTCTACTCTACTCTACTCTACCCTACTCTACTCTACTCTAACCTTACCCTACCCTACTCTAACCCTACCCTACCCTACTCTAACCATACCCTACCCTACCCTACTCTACCCTACCATACTCTACCCTACCCTACCCTACCCTACTCTACCCTACCCTACCCTACCCTACACTACTCTTACCCGTACCCTAGTCTACCCTACCCTACCCTACCCTAGTCTACCTTACCCTACCCTACCCTACCCTACCCTACCCTACCCTACCTCACTCTTACCCTACCCTACCCTACTCTACCCCTTACACCTACTCTTACTCCTACCCTACCCTACTCTACTCTACTCCTACCCTACCTAATCTACTCTAAATCCCTACCACTACCCTCTCTAACCTACCCACCCTACTCTAAGACCTAACCCTTACCCTACCCTACCCTACCCTACCCTACTCTACTCTACTCTACTCTACTCTACTCTACTCTACTCTACTCTACTCTATTTTACTTTAAACCTGCCTACTCTAGTCTAACTTAATGTACCCTAGCCTAGCCTTCTATAGTCTCTTAAATTTATAAGAGTTTCTCTATATAAATATTGTAATTGAGACAATTAATAAAGCATTGTTATTTTATATTATATAATTCAATCATTTTTTCATTATACATTATCATATTTTAATTAAATCCTATATAAGTTTATAGAAATTTATGTATATAGATGTTGTAGTTGACATTTACATTTACTTTAGAATTTAATTTTGCAATACAAATTTAAATATAAAAATAGTGTAATTTTATATTAGATAAAATTAAACATTTTAAACATTTTTTATATTACTTAAATTAACAAATACATCATATTAACACTATATACTACTAATATAGATTTAAATACATATTATATGTAAAATTTATATTATTTTAAAAATATTAAACTAAATAATATAATAAAATAACCTAACAAAATATTTATTATATATATAAATATATATATAATAATATATATAAACCATTTAGCATACAATTTATAAGACAATGAACAACAAATTTAGAAGATCTAAAAGCTAACATAATTAATATAAAACCACATTGTTTCATAAATTAAATTAAGGGTTCCAGAAATTAGATTTAATTATAAGTTTAGGGTAGCCATGAAAGTTACACTAACAATTTTTATCACTCACACCAAACTACAAAAGAATTACATGGAAACTAGAGAAATGAAAGTTAAAGACTCTAGAAGGTATAAACTTACATGCACATGAATCTAAAACAATTAATGAAGAAACTACGGTGATATAAGAAGTGCGGAAGGTATAGAAGTATCAGACCAATATTTATTAGATGAGTAGGAACTAAGTAATGAGCAGAGAAACTAAGTAATGAAAGGAGAAACTAAGCAAAGAAAGGATGGATGGGATAATCTGAATCATAACAATCCGATGGATTGATAATCAATAGAAAATACTTTTAGAAAATTCAAAAAAAAATCACAGGAAGAAAATTAATAGAGAAGATTGAAAACAAAACTAAAATGAAAAGACTAGATTTTGCTTTGAAAACAAAGATCAAAAGAAATATACCGGAACATTGAGTAAAACATAACAACGACAAAATAATCGAACCTATCCATTCAATTAATATTAATAAAAACATTAAGGAATACCAAATACTATTTAAATAAATATATAATAAATATTATATAATATATTAAAACAAAACCTAATATACAAATTTATGAGATATTAATGAAGAACATATTTAGAAGATGTGGAAGCGCAGGAAAGTCTTGAAGCAATTTATTATAAACCACATCGTCCGAGAAAACTATAAGAGAAGGGTAGCCCTGAAAAATGGATTTCGAGGGCCAAGCTTATGGCAACTGGTTTTTATAACTGACATGAAACTGCACCTAATTTAAATAAAGATAAACTATCGAGGAATTACATCTACACTACAAAAAATTGAAGTCGCGGAGAAACAAAATATTGAACACATTGGAAGGTTTAAATGTACCTGCAAATGAAAATACAACAATTTCAATTAATGGGGAAACTACAATCGTTTAATAAGCGCGACA
>APFE030041895.1:0-12611 GCA_000404065.3 Pinus taeda
CCTCAAATGGTTGTAAAACCTATGCCAATGGCTTCATAAGGTCAAAGATACCCAAAATAAAAAAAAAATTCGTCCAAAAAGGACTTTCCTAGCCAAAGTTATGGCTCATGGAAGATTTCCTCCAGTTTGGCCTAGAATCACTCCAGCTAACTGTAGTTGGGGCCAGTTAGCTCCACCAATTATGGCGGGACTGCCCAAATTTGGTGCTCTGCCATTATTCCCGCCATCTTAACTACCACCTAACAATCCCATTACCCACGCATGTGAACAGGATCTTCAGAATCGACGGTCTACGTTGGATTATGTGCCAAACTTTAATGGCACGGTTGGTAAACTGGTTGTGGTTTCCGCATTTAATGTGAATGTGACGACATAATACCCAAGCCGTGAGAGTTGATTGTTGTGATGGGGGTTTATGCCCTAGTTCTGCAAACTATGGTCATATGCGTGGGGGCTGGCCCCCTTGGGCCCCACCCTTAACCAATTCAAACTTTAACATAAGTTTGTTCCATACGTTAAACAAGTTTGGTCCTTGTGGTGCATTGGTAAAGCGTTGTAATGTGGTTTGACTGGTCGTGGGTTCAATTCACAACCCCACGAAAATTTTAAACATTTTCCCAAACTGTCCTGACATCATGATGTCATCCCGGCTACGTGGTGGTTTCGGAGCATGCCACGTGGCAGCTTGCTATTAGTTTCCTGAAATAGAATATTACAAGGAATATTTCATTTTTTTTTTTTTTTTTAATTCAAAATTTCAATGTTATTGGGCAATTCTTCTTTTTGGCATAACTTCCTCATACGACGACCGTTTTCCATGAGGGAAGAGAAGCAGTTGCTTTCTGAATAATTGCAGGAAATGGAAGGCCAACTTCATATTGCAAACATGAATCTGGAAAGAATGCATGAGTTGGAGACACAACTCCTTGTTTCCAAAGAAGCCTTAGCCAAGTATGAGCTTGAAGAAGAGGTAAACAATTCTAGTTTGTCTTCAAATTCTTATAAGAATGTTTATGTTGGTCCTTTTGAGAAACATACTAGAGGCATAGGGTCCAAGCTGATGTCTAAAATGGGATATGAAGGAAAAGGATTGGGAAAACATGCACAAGGTATAGTTGAGCCAATAATGGTTGAGAGAAGGCCTAAGAGTTTGGGTCTTGGCTATGGACAATTTTATGGAGAAAGTTTGAAAGCAGCCATGAAGGCAATTGAAACAATTCCTAGAAGGAGTTTCATTTCATGTTCTTTATCTGAAGGTTGTAAAGGTTGTATCCTTGAGGAATGCAATAGTTTGAAACATACCTTGCAAGAAGATGGTGTGCATAAGAATGCACTTGAACAAGAGAATTCTGAAAGCTCTAAAACCATTGAAGGGATTGATGGTGTTCCAAAGGGAGCTTCTTCTTCATTTGATTCACCTCCTTATGAAGGTAACGAAGGTGAAAGAGAAAGGTATAAATCTGATTTCAATCATATTTCCTTTCATCATGTAAAGCATGGTAAATTTACACACAAGAATTGGAAAAAAATTCCATGTTCTTTTTCCGGTTTGGTTAACCATAGTGTTTCTAGATGTTGGAAAAGAATGGAAACATATAGGAAACTTTTGAAGGAAAGGAGGCAAGAAGCCAAAGTTCCATTGAACAACGCAAATCATGTTGTCAAGAAGATGAACATGTGTTGCACTTTTTTCCATAAGCATGGACATACTGCTGAAAGGTGTTGGACTCTGAATCCAACAATGCTTCCACGAAAGTTGAAGAAATTAGAGAAAGAGTATGGAAAGAATGGGAAGGAAGTTTCCATCATTGATATGTGTCAAGATGATACGCATGTTGATATCGATGTGCAGTTAAAGGAAGCATCTTTGAAATGGATTGGTAAGAAATGGTTAGAATTCTTATAAAATTAAAGTTGCATGTCTTTTGATTGAATGCATTTCTTTGTTAGGGGAATGCAAGTTGCAAGATGGAAAAGCTGAGTATGAGATCACTCTATTGCAGCGAAATTTATATTCATTTCAGCTTTGAATGTACATGTACATGTGATCGAGGATATTGTACTTATGATTGTACTTAAGAGAAAGTTGAAGGATAAATTGCATGCATGAGAATGATATGCATTAGCATAGGGATCATGATTATTTCCTTGTATTTTAAACATGTATGTGTGATTAAATTGAAGGGTTGATTACTTTGTTTTTAACCATGCATGTAATATAATATTGACTTGCAAAAAGTTAATTTGATCTCCAATATTGTAAAGAGGAAAAATGATGAAGTGTTCCATCTCTGTAAAAGCCTTCTCATTTGGGAGGTAGCTCTTCTTTTGGAGCAGAGGTGCCATGGATGGGCATCGCGAGAGATGGCATGCCCACATGTTTGGAGGAAGATTTCAGCTCATATATTAGCAAGCGTCATTGCTAGTTTCTACAAATTTTCAGTTTGTCTGGCAAACAAACTTGGTCAGGATTTGACAAATACTTGGCTTGTGCAACAAAAATTTACCATGACGACAGTTAATAAGGCAAGACATTTTGGCATCAGTATGCTCTTTTGGCTGAACAGAAAATGATATTTCTGTTCCTCTAGTGTTGTACGGTTCAGTTCAGAGATTCAGTAAGCTTTTGGGGACCAAAAGCCTTCTCATTTGGGAGGTGTGATCAGGAGCTCAGGACCAAGTGTCGTAAAATGGTCGAAAATGAAAGTGCTCAGAATTGGTTTGAACCTAAATGACTAGATAGAGCTTGTCTTTCTGATTCTGGTGCCACGAATGGTTCAAAAGACGGTCTCCATATGAGGAAGTTATGCCAAAAAGAAGAGTCGCCCAATAACATTTAAATTTTGAATTTAAAAAAAAAAAATTAAAAGAGAATATTCCACAAAATATTCATTGGAATATTCTGTTCAGGGCAACTAATGGCAGGCTACCACGTGGTAGGCTTGGAGGCCGCCACATGGCCAAAGTGACATCAGCAATCTGGGCGCATGTTTAAAAGTTTGGTCGAATTGTGGTTTGAACCTGCAACCTACCACAGAATAGTGATATGTTTTACCAATGCACCAGCGCAATATAACTTGTTATGAGCTCGGCGGGAACTATATTTGAAGTTTAAAATTACTTTGGGCTAGGCCTGAAGGGGGCCAACCCCTAAGGGCTAGCCCCCATACCTTATGCCCATCTGTCAAGAACCGCGGGCCTCCACCTAACCACCAGCACATTGAAATGGTCACCGCAATAGTGTTTTCAACCTAGTCACATAACCCGAAATGTGGAGTTTACACAGCGCCACCGCCCGTTATCCAAATAGCCTGGCATGTAATCCGAGGTTAAACTACCGGTCCATAACTGTGGTCACATGAACCATAATTATAACTATTAGTTAAGTGGCAAGTTGGCGGATTTTTGCCAGAACGCTCCAAAAATGGCGGAATTGCCTATTTATCTGGGTTATTTGGCAGTTAGCCAGTTTTATCTGGAGTTTTTCTAGGGCGGACTGGAGAAACTTTAATGAGCCATAATTTTGGCTAGGAAAGTCCTTTTTGGACAAATTTTTATTTTTATTTTGAGTATGAAGCCATTGGTATAGGGTAGAGAGCATTCAGAGGTCGTTTGTAGGTGTATTTGCTCCGTGGAAGTTCTAGGAGCCACTAAGGCCCAGCATTGTGAGAGTTGTATTGGGTTGCATGTACCCATTGGAGGTGAACCAGTAGTCAATCCTGAAGGATTTGAATGTTTTAAATCCATTTTTATAGTCTATTTCACCTATAGAGGCTTGTATTCAACTGTATAATCATTTTCAGCTTTTAATCAAAACGAGGACATGCCTAGTTGGGAACCTTGGACCCAACAGATGTAGCCCAGGAGGGGTGAACTGCTTTATCAACTTCTTTTGCATCTGCGGTTGAGTTATTTTACAGAAAAAATTTGTTTTATTGTGTTAAACAGTAAAAGGAAATAATTCTACTATAGTTAAATGGGTCATGAACAACTCAAATTTTCATTTGTTTTTAAGTGCAAGATATGTACATCTTTTAAACATGTATGTTATTGAATTGAATACCTTGCAAAGCATTGTTGGATTCAGAGTCCAACACCTTTCAACAATATGTCCATGCTTATGGAAATAAGTGCAACACATGTTCATCTTCTTGATAGCATGATTTGGATTGTTCAATGGAACTTTGGCTTCTTGCCTCCTTTACTTCAAAAGTTTCTTTTATGTTGCCATTCTTTTCCAACATCTAGAAACACTATGGTTAACCAAACCACAAAAAGAACATGCAATTCCTTTCCAATGCTTGTCTGGAAATTTACCATGCTTTACATGATCAAAGGAAATATGGTTGAAATTAGATTTATACCTTTCTCTTTCACCTTCATTACCTTCATGAGGAGGTGAACCAAATGAAGAAGAAGCTCCTTTTGGACCAACACCAATCCCTTGAATGCTTTTAGAGCTTTCACAATTTTCTTGTTCAAGTACCTGCTTACGCACACCTTCTTCTTGCAAGGTATGTTTCAAACTATTGCATTCTCCAAGAATACAATCTTTACCAACTTGAGGTAGGGAACTTGAAATGAAACTCCTTCCAGGAACTGTTTCAATTGCCTTCATCGTTGCTTTGGAACTTTCTCCATAAGATTGTCTAGAACCAAGACCCAAATACTTAGGACTTACCTCAAAAATTATTGGCTCAACTATACCCTATGCATGTTTACCTAATCCTTTTCCTTCATATCCCATTTTGGACATCAACTTGGACCCTATGCCTCTGTTATGTTTCTCAAAAGAACCAACATAAACATTCTTATAAGAATTTGAAGACAAACTAGAATTGTTTACCTCTTCTTCAAGTTGATACTTGGCTAAGGCTTCTTTGGCAAGAAGGAGTTGTGTCTCCAACTCATGCATCCTTTCCAAATCCATATTTGCAATATGAAGTTGGCCTTCCATTTCCTACAATTGGTCAGAAAGCAACTCCTTCTCTTCCCTCATGGAATTCAATTGCTCTTGAAGTCTAGAGCTCTTTATTTCATCCTCATACATTTCTCTCACCATATTCATCATGATGAAAAATTCTTTCTTCAAGCCTTCATCAAAGAATCTTGTGAAGGAGGATGATTTTGAGAACTCATTTATGGAAGCTGTCATTATAAAAATGAACAAAAGAGCTTCAACGAACTCAAACAACAAGCAGTTTTCAGAATAATAAAGCGATCGATCTTCAACACTGCTTAAGACACCTTTCAAGCTACACAATCAAGCTAGTGATGTTAGTCAAGAAAACCTAGTGCTCTAATACCATCTCGGCTTTTAGAAGTCTCCAAATGCTTCTGAAAACACCTTCATTGGATTCAGAATGCTCCTTGCAGCAGAAGTAGGCTTTTGTTTCACCTTAAACAGATGAACCTAGCCCAACACGACTCAATCATCGAAATGGCCCTAGTGGCCCTGAAAGCTTCCCCAAAGCTAAACAGTGAGAATAATGCCTCCAAAGGAAAAACGAGCTATAGAAATGGATTCAGAACATTGAAATCCTTCAAGAATGACCTTCGCTCCACATTCAATGGCTGCACACTTCCCAATGCAGCTCCCAAACTGATTTGGCCCTGGTGGCTCCTGCAAATTTCACGAAGCAGAGACACTTGCAAATGACCTCAAATGACCATGAAACCTATGCCAATGGCTTCATAAAGTCGAAGATACCCAAAATGAAAAATAAATTCGTCCAGAAAGGACTTTCCTAGCCAAAGTTATGGCTCACTAAACGTTTCCTCCAGTTTGGTCTAGAATCACTCCAGCTAACTGTAGTTGGGGCCAGTTAGCTCCACCAATTATGGCAGGACCACCCAAATTTGGCACTCCACCATTATTCCCGCCATCTTAACTGCTACCTAACTATCATGTTACCTGTGCATGTGAACGGGATGTTAGAAATCGACGGTCTGCATTGTATTATGTGCCAAACTTTAATGGCACGGTTGGTAAACTGGTTGTGGTTTCCGCATTTAACATGAATGTGACCACGTAATACCCAAGTCGTGACCGTTGATTGTTGTGTTTGCGGTTAGGAGTTTATGCCCTGGTTCTGCGCACTATGGTATGCGTGGGGGCTGGCCCCCTTGGGCCCCTCCCTTAACCGATTCAAACTTTAACATAAGTTTGTTCCATATGTTAAACAAGTTTGGTCCTTGTGGTGCATTAGTAAAGCGTTGTAATGCGGTTTGACTGGTCGTGGGTTCAATTCACAACCCCACAAAAATTTTAAACATTAGCCCAAATTGTTCTGACATCATGATGATGTCATCCGGGCCACTTGGTAGTTTTGGAGCATGCCACGTGGTAGCTTGCTATTAGTTGCCCAAAACAAAATATTCCAAGGAATATTTTATTTTAATTTTTTTTGGAAAAAAATTCAAAATTTCAATGTTATTGGGCAATTCTTATTTTTGGCATAACTTCCTCATACGGCGATCGTTTTCAAAACCATTCATGACGCAGGAATCAAGAAGAAGAGATCTATCCAGTCATTCAGGTTCAAATCAGTTCTGAGCACTTTCATTTTTGACCATTTTACGACACTTGGTCCTGAGCTCCTTATCACACCTCCCAAATGAGAAGGATTTTGGTCCCCAAAAGCTTACTGAATCTCTGAACTGAACTTTACAACACTTGAGGAATAGAAATATCCTCTTCCGTTCAGCCAAAAGATCATACTGATGCCAAAATGCTTTTCCTTGCCCATTGTCGTCCTGGCAACTTTCTGCTATATCAGCCAAGTATTTGTCAAATCCCAACCAAGCTTGTTCACCAAACAAACTGAAAATTTGCAGAGACCAATAATGATGCTTGCTGATATATGAGCTAAAATATTCCTCTAAGTATGAGAGCTTAACAACTGTCACGATGCCCATCCATGGTACCTCCGCTCCAGAAGAAGAGCTGCCTCCCAAATGACAAGCCTTTTACCAGCTGTAGCATGCTGAATGTACTCCAAATGCTCATCCCAAACTCTTGGAATACTTGCTGCAAAAACTTCTCAAAAGAAGTAGAGACCCATGTTGAAATTTGAGTCTTGTTTGCATGCATGCTTTTCCAGCTCATGGGATTGTGCACTACTTTGCACCAATTTCCTTCCCTGCACCAAATGACACCAAAGGTACCTTGTGCAACAAGAGAATCATTAGCAACAAGTTGTCTTGAAATATGATGAAAAATGGAATCATCCATCAACATAGCAAATGTGTACACAACCGACACAAGTCAAAAAAACATGTGCACCACAATCGACACAAGTCGACGACATAAGTGGCACAATCGACATAATTCGATGAAACATGTGACACAATCGACAATTTGAAAGTGTGCTCACAAGTGACACTAGTCGACCAACAACAAGATACATTTACAAATACCTATGCATGTATCATGTATAATGAACTATATACAGTTCGACAAATACACCTACAACATCTATGTACAGGTGTAACTTCAACTCTTCTTTTTCAAAGAGAAATGGGTACATCAACCCAATAAAAACACATATGGGTGACAAGAGCTAAAAAGAAAAAGATTGCTGCAAAACTAGTGAGTATCATACTCTTCTTTTCCATCCTGCAGCTTGCATTCCCTTAACAAAGAAATGCATTCAATCAAAAGACATGCAGCTTTAATTGGATAAGGATTCTAACCATTTCTTACCAATCCATTTCAAAAATACTTCCTTTAAACTGCACATCGATATCAACATGTGTATCACCCTAACACATATCAATTGAGGTCATCTTCACCTCGAAATTCTCCATGCAAATTTGAAGAAATTTGAGAAAGAGTATGGCAAGAATGGGAAGGAATTTACTTGTTTAAGGGTGCAAGGTATCCATTTCCCATAATTTCAAATGTGAGCTATACACTCCAAGTGACCTCTGAAAATGTGAAAACTTCTTATTTCTTATACAGAGATAGAATGTAGGGGCATTCACCGGACATGTCACCTCCAAAGAGAGGATGAGTTCCAGAGGCTACCTAGCCCTCTATAGGCTCTGCCTAAAGAAATAACAAAGGAAACACTTAGAAGTCATTGACATACACATACTTGAAGTTTGATGTCTTGCAGAATAAAACAAATAACTTTCTGCAACTATATAGGTGATTATGTGTGTATGAAATTTATGTATATTTGTTGTTTGACACTTTATGTCAGTTTTTTTTAGCATAGCATCTTCATCAAATAAAGACATCAAAATGATGAAGCAGTTCACCCCTCCTAGGCTACATCTGCTGGACCAAGCCTCTCCAACTAGGCTAGTCCTCTTGTATTAAAAATGCTACAAAGGTTAATACAAGACTATGAGTGTCTCGAAAGACAGATCTGACTGTAAATACAGAATCAGAAGATAGGAATGAGCTCAACATGCTATTTTCCAAACACTAAAGAGTGAAATTGTACCTTATACAGTACTTTCCCCAATTGGCCCTAATGGCGCTTTAAAATTGCATGGATAATTTCGAGGTGAAGATGACCTCAATTGGTTCTGAGACCTCTTCCATTAGACTCAAAAGGTCGAAAATAGCAGACATAGGCTGTTGAATCACCAAAAAGGATGAACATAGCTCCCACACAGCTCAAGAACTTAAATGGCACTAGTGGCCCTGAAAGCTTCCCTGAAGCTAAACAGTGAGAAGAACGCTTCAACATGCAAAACGAGCTGTAGAAATGGATTCAAAATGCTGAAAACCTTCAGGTTTGACCTTCGTTCCACATTCAATGGCTACACAATTCACAATGCAGCTCACAAACTGATTTGGCCCTAGTGGCTCTTGGAACTTCCACGAAGCAAAAACACCTAGAAATGACCTCAAATGGCTATGAAACCTATGCCAATGGCTTTATATGTTTGAATATACCCAAAATAAATAAAAAAATCATCCAAAAAGGGCTTTCCTAGCCAAAGTTATGGCTCATTGAAGATTTCCTCCAGTTTGGCCTAGAATCACTCCAGCTAACTGTAGTTAGGGCCAGTTAGCTCTGCCAATTATGGTGTGACCATCCAAATTTGGCGCTCCACCATTATTCCTGACATCTTAACTACCACCTAACTGTCGTGTTACCCATGCATGTGAATGGGATCTTCGGAATCACAGTCTGCGTTGGATTATGTGCCAAACTTTAATGCCACGGTTGGTAAACTGGTTGTGGTTTCCGCATTTAACGTGAATGGGACCACGTAATACCAAATCCATGACTGTTGATTGTTTTGCTGGCAGTTAGGAGTTTATGCCCTGGTTCTGTACACTATGGTCATATGCGTGGGGGCTAGCCCTTAGGGGCTAGCCCCCTTAGGCCCCGCCCTTAACCAATTCAAACTTTAACATAAGTTTGTTCCACACACTAAACAAGTTTGGTCCATGTGCTGCATTAGTAAAGCGTTGTAATGTGGTTTGACTGGTTGTGGGTTCAATTCACAACCCCACCAAAATTTTAAACATTTGCCCAAACTGTGTTGATGCCATGATGATGTCATCGGGGCCACATGGTGGTTTCGGAGCATGCCACGTGGTAGCTTGCTATTAGTTGCCCAAAATGAAATATTCCAAGGAATATTTTATTTTATAATTTTTTTTTGAAAAAAATTCAAAATTTGAATGTTATTGGGCAATTCTTCCTTTTGGCATACCTTCCTCATACGGCAACTGTTTTCCAAACCGTTCATGGTGCCAAAATCAGGAAGAAGAGCTCTATCTGGTCATTTAGGTTCAAATCAGTTCTGAGCACTTTCATTTTTGACCATTTTATGACACTTGGTCCTGAGCCCTGATCACACCTCCCAATTGAGAGGCTTTTGGGCCCCAAAAGCTTATTGAATCTCTGAATTGAACTGTACAGCACTTGAGGAACAAAAATATCCTCTTCCGTTCAGCCAAAAGATCATACTGATGCCAAAATGTCCTGCCTTTCCAACTATCGTCATGGTGACTTTTTGCTGCATAAGAGATGTACTCGTCGAATCCCGACCAAGTTCTTTTCCCAGACAAATCTGAAATTGCAGAAACCAACAATGATACTTGCTAATATATGAGCTGAAATTTTCCTCTGAACATGTGAGCTTGCCAACTATCATGATGCCCATCCATGGCACCTCCGCTCTAGAAGAAGGTTTGCCTCCCAAATGAGAAGGCTTTTACCATCTGTAGCATGTTGAAGGTACTGCAAATGCTCATCCCAAACTCTTGGGATACTTGGTGCAAAAACTTCTCAAAATTAGTAGAGACCCATGCTGAAATTTGAGCCCTCTTTACATGCATACTTTTCCAACTCATACAATTGTGCACAGATTTGCACCAAATTCTTTCCATGCACCAAATGACACCAAAGGTATATTATGCAACAAGACAATCATCAACAATAATTTTTCCTGAAATATGCTGAACAATGGACTCAACCATCAACATAACAAGTGTGTACACAACTGACACTGTTACACAATATTTTGTCACCATCCCTATTACCCCTTCTCCCGTACATTAGAGGACCTATTCTGGGACCTGTGAGAAGTGACATGACTTGAAAACACCTGCTTTGTATCCCTTAAAGTATGTACTCTGTATTCCCTGAAGACACCTACAACAAAATACCAAAAATGTAGCCCTCTCTCCATTGGCGCTGTTCCACAGTGTATTGCTCGCGCCAATGGGTTAAATCCTCCAAAGAGGGCGCGCCAGCTGGCGCTTTGTCTCAGAGTCGCACTAGCATCAACCCAGTTGGGTAAAGTTTTTAACCATCAAACTTCCGAAGGTTCCTTCCACCTTATCCATGAACTAATTCTAGTTTGAAGTGGTTCAGTTGGGCTTCGTATCTCCCAAGGAGGGAAGTAGTTCTGCACCTCTCATGGAAGCTTCCTAATGATAAGAATAATCCCATGAATCAAGTGGATGGTCTTATCTACTCCTCCTACCTCTATATGAGCTTGTTTTCTTCCCTTTGACAAGCTAGTTGGTAATTCTTAGTTAGTAATTCTACTTTTCAAGATCCCAAATTCTGAGGATTGCTAAGCTCATTTTGCAAGAGGTCTTGTTCATCCCTATGAGGCTAAATATTTCAGGAGGAGATCCATGTCCAAGTGATCAAGGAGAGAGAGGCTTGTTACCATCCCTTACAAGCTTTGCAAGGCATGTGTTGCTGATTCACCCAGCCAAAGGAGGATTTGACGTCAGAACTTGGTTGTATTCTCTCTTTTGTTTATTAATAATAATATACGACTATCATTATGGTTCCACTCATGTGTCTTTATTATGATGTTTGAGTTGTATCGTTTCCGACTGATACATAGTTGCATTTCCTGGATTTTATGCTTGTATTTGTCTTGTTCTTTGCATGTGCAGGTGTCTATTCACGGGGAGCGTGAGGATTGTGACCAGCTGAAGCGGAATAATGGAAGCGACGACCCTTCTACGAATATAAGCGTTGGATTCGAGGTAGGATCTCATCATTGGCCTTTATTTTTCAATTAGGAACCTGCGTGTTAGCGTTGTTTGATTGTTGCTAGACCTCAGTTAGGCTAGTGGGATCACCTTTGTCCATAGAGCGGATTTACCTACACAACAGACATAAGTCGACAAAGCATGTGCACCACAATCGACACAAGTCGACAACATAAGTGCTACAATTGACACAAGTCGATGAAACATGTGCACCACAATCGACACAGGTCGACAACATAAGTGGTACAATTGACACAAGTCAATGAAACATGCGAAACAATCAACAATGTAAAAGTGTGCTCACAGGTGACACTAGTCAACCAACAACAAGATACATTTACAAACACCTATGCATGTATCATGTACAATGAACTATATACAGTTCGACAAATACACCTACAACATCTATGTACAGGTGTAACTTCAACTCTTCTTTTCCAAAGACCAATAGGTACATCAACCCAATAAAAACACATATGGGTGACAAGAGCTGAAATGAAATACATTGCAGCAATTTTTTTCATTTCAACTCTTGTCACTTATATGTGTTTTTATTGGTTTGATGTACCTGTTGGTCTTTACAAAAGAAGAGTTGAAGTTGCATCTGTACATAGATGTTGTAGTTTTGTTTATCGAATTGTATATAGTTCATTTTTTTATACATACATGTGTTTGTAAATGTATCGTGTTGACAGTCGACTATTGTCGCTTGTGAGCACACTTTGACATTCAAAAAGAGTCAAGGGATCTCTACTTGAATGGTTCATGAGGCACAATACTTGCTAAGATTTTGAAAATGGGGTAGCAAGCTAAGTGGGCTTTATTGTGGAAAAGATCCACAGTTAAGCGCGCTTGAGCCAGAAGAGATATGGGATGGGTGACCTCCTGGGAAGTTTTGGTTACCGGGTACAAGCCCCAGAAGTGATGATTGATTCTATGTGATTCGTTCTCCACATTTCACTAGTTTCAATCCCACTTCTTCACCCCTGTGAGCATCACCCGATGCAATGAGTGCTAAGTGAACTATTCAAAAATCATGAGAAATTAGTCATTTACGACTACCTCTCATGGAATGGTCATATGTTTGAATGACTTACTTAACGCAGTTGAATCCCAAAAATGATAT
>APFE030041895.1:13629-60964 GCA_000404065.3 Pinus taeda
ATGAGTGCTAAGTGAACTATTCAAAAAATCATGAGAAATTAGTCAGTTACGACTACCTCTCATGGAAATGGTCATACGTGAATGACTTACTTAACGCAATTGAATCCCAAAATGATATCTAACACTTTGACATTGTTGATTATGCCACTTATGTTGTCAACTTGTGTCGATTGTTGTGCACATGTTTTGTCGACTTGTGTCGGCTATGTACACACTTGTTATGTTGATGATTGAGTCCATTGTTCAACATATTTCAAGAAAAATTGTTGTTGATGATTGTCTTGTTGCACGAGATACCTTTGGTGTCATTTGTTGCAGGGAAAAAAATTGGTAAAAAGCTGTGCACAATTCTATGAGCTGGAAAAGCATGCATGCAAAGAGGGCTCAAATTTTAGCATGGGTCTCTACTTTTTTTGAGAAGTTTTTGCAGCAAGTATCCTAAGAGTTTGGGATGAGCATTTGCAGTACATTCGACATGCTACAACTCGTAAAAGCCTTCTCATTTGGGAGGCAACTCTTCTCCTGGAGCGGAGGTGCCATGGATGAGCATCGTGACAGTTGGCAAGACCACATGTTTAGAGGAATATTTCAGCTCATATATCAACAAGTTTCATTTCTATTTCCTACAATTTCAAATTTTTCTGGTGAAAGAATAAGCTTGGTTGGGATTCGACAAGTACTTGGCTTATGCAGCAAAAAGTCACCATGACGACAGTTGGCAAGGAAGGACATTTTGGCATCAGTATGCTCTTTTGGCTGAATGGAAGAGGATATTTCTATTCCTCAAGTGTTGTATAGTTTAATTTAGAGATTCAGTAAGCTTTTGGGGACCAAAAGGTCTCTCATTTGGGAGGTGTGATCAGGAGTTCATGACCAAGTGTTGTAAAATGGTCAAAAATTAAAATGGTCAGAACTGGTTTAAACCTAAATGACTGGATAGAGCTCTTCCTCCTAATTACGGCACTGCAAATGGCTAAAAAAACGGTCTCTGTATGAGGAACTTATGCTAAAAATAATAAATGCCCAATAACATTGAATTTTGAATTTTTTCAAAAAAAAAAAGAATATTCCAAAGAATATTCTTTGGAATATTCCATTTGGGTAGCCAATCACAGGTTGCCACGTGGTAGGCTCGGAGGCTACCACGTGGCCTAAGGTGACATCAACATGATGTAAGGACTTTGGGCGCATGTATAAAATTTTGGTCGAACTGTGGTTTGAACTCGCAACCTAGCCTAAATGAATGCCAAGACTTACCGTTGCACCACACGCTTGAGTCTTGTTGTGTGGGTGGCATAAATGTTTGTTAATGTTTGATTTTGTGTAGGGTAGGAAATGAATGGGGCCAGCCCCTAAGGTCCAACCCCCCGTACAATGTGACCGTCACCCAAAAACCAAGGGCATAACCATAACCGCCAGCGCAAAACTAACGGTCACCACAGGATTATACGTGGTCATATTGCCACCAAACGCGAGAGTTAACACACAGTTCACTGCTCATCCACTAACTGTCTAGGCGCGCTATCCAAGGTAAACTACCTGTTGATAAATGCGTTCACATGTGCCATTAAAATAATCCGTTAAACGATAGTCTGTCTGGTGGAGGATTTGGCGGAGCACTCCAAAAATGGCAGAATTTCCTATTTGTGAGGGTTATCTGGCAGTTAGCCAATTTTATCTGGAGTTTTTCTAGAGCAGACTGGAGAAACTTTAATGAGCCATAACTTTGGCTAGGAAATTCCTTTTTGAACAAATTTATTTATTTATTTTGGGTATCTTCAACCTTCTAAAGCATTGGAATGGGTTTCATAGCCATCTGAGGTCATTTGTAGGTGTTTTTGCTTCGTGGAAGTTCCAGGAGCCACGAGGGCCAAATCAGTTTGGGAGCTGCATTGGGAATCTAATGAATGTGGAACGAAGGTCATTTTGAAGGTTTTCAGTATTCTTAATCCATTTCTACAGCTCTTTTTTCCTATTGAGGCATTCTTCTCATAGTTTAGCTTGAGGGAAGCTTTCAAGACCACTAGGGCCATTTCAGTGCTTGAGCTGTTTGCGGGGTATGTTCATCCATTTTTGGTGATTCAAAAGCCTATGTCTACTATTTTCGACCTTCTGAGTATAATGGCAGAGGTTTCATAACCAATTGAGGACATCTTCACCTCGAAATTCTCCATGCACGTTTAAAGGGCCATCAGGGACAATTGGGGAAAGTACTGCATAAGGTACAATTTCACTGTTTAGTGCTTGGGAAAGAGCATGTTTAGCTCATTCCTATCTTTTGATTTTGTATTTAAAGTTAGATATGTCTTTTGAGACACTCATATTGTTGTATTAGCCTTTGTAGCATTCTTAATACAAGAGGACAAGCCTTGTTTGAGAGGCTTGGTCTAGCAGATGTAGCCCAGACGGGGTGAACTACTTTATCATTTTGATGTCTTTATTTGCTGAAGGTGACATGCTAAACAAAATTGATATAAAGTGTTAAACAGAAAATATACATAACTTGCATACACACATAATCACCTATTCAGCTGCAGAAAGTTATTTGCGTTATTCCGCAAGACATCATACTTCAATTATGTTTATGTCAAAGACTTCTAAGTGTTTACTTCATTATTTCTTTAGGCAGAGCCTGTAGAAGACAAGGTAGCCTCTGGAACGCATCCTCTTTTTCGAGGTGACATGTCCAGTTAATGCCCCTACAGTCTATCTCTATATAACAAATAAGAAGTTTTCACATCTTCAGAGGTCACTTGGAGTGTATAACTCACATTTGAAATTATGGGAAATGGATACGTTGCACTCTTAAAAAAGTACAAGGGTATACTTAAAGGGTGCAAGGTATCCATTTCCCACAATTTCTAATGTGAGCTATACACTCCAAGGGACCTCTAAAAATGTGAAAATTTCTTATTTCTTATATAGAGATAGACTGTAGGGGCATTAACTGGACATGTCACCTCTAAAAAGAGGATGAGTTCCAAAGGCTACCTTGTCCTCTACAGGCTCTGCCTAAAGAAATAATGAAGTAAACACTTAGAAGTCTTTGACATACACATACTTGAAGTATGATGTCCTGCGGAATAAGACAAATAACTTTCTGCAGCTGAATAGGTGATTATGTGTGTATGAAAGTTATGTATATTTTCTGTTTAACACTTTATATCAGTTTTGTTTAGCATGTCACCTTCAGCAAATAAAGACATCAAAATGATAAAGAAGTTCACCCCGTCTGGGCTACATCTGCTAGACCAAGCCTCTCAATCTAGGCTTGTCCTCTTGTATTAATAATGCTACAAAGGCTAATAAAACAATATGCGTGTCTCAAAAGACATATCTAACTGTAAATACAAAATCAAAAGATAGGAATTAGCTAAACATGCTCTTTCCCAAGCACTAAACAGTGAAATTGTACCTCATGCAATACTTTCCCCAATTGTCCCTGATGGCCCTTTAAACTTGAATGGAGAATTTCGAGGTGAAGATGTCCTCAATTGGTTATGAAACCTTTGCCATTAGACTCAGAAGGTTGAAAATAGCAGAGATATGCTTTTGAATCACCAAAAATGGATTAACATAGCCCGCAAACAGCTCAAGCACTGAAATGGCCCTAGTGGCCCTGAAAGCTTCCCTGAAGCTAAACAGTGAGAATAATGCATCAACAGGAAAAAAGAGTTGTATAAATGGATTCAGAATACTGAAAAACTTTATGAATGACCTTTTTTCCACATTCACTGGCTGCATAATTCCCAATGCAGCTCCCAAACTGATTTGGCCCAAGTGGCTCCTCGAACTTCCACGAAGCCAAATCACTTGCAAATGACCTCATATGCTTGTGGAGCATATGCCAATGGATTCAGAAGGTCCAAGAGACCCAAAATAAATAAATAAATTCGTCCAAAAAGGACTTTCCCAACCAAAGTTATGGCTCATTAGATATTTCCTCCACTTTGGCCTAGAATCACTCCAGATAACTGTAGTTGGGGCCAGTTAGCTCCGCCAATTATGGTAGGACCGCCCAAATTTAGTGCTCCGTCATTATTCCTCCCATCTTAACTACCACCTAACTATTGTGTTACTCGCGCATGTGAACGAAATCTTCGGAATTGGCGGTCTGCGTTAGATTATGTGCCAAACTTAAATGGCACGGTTGGTAAACTCGTTGTGGTTTCCACATTCAACATGAATGTGACCACGTAATACCCAAGCCATGACTGTTGATTGTTGTGCTGGTGGTTAGGAGTTTATGCCCTGGTTCTGCGCACTATGGTCATATGCGTGGGGGCTGGCCCTTAGGGGTTGGCCCCCTCGGCCCCCGCCCTTAAGTAATTCAAACTTTAACATAAGTTTGTTCCACACGTTAAATAAGTCTGGTCCTTGTGGTGCACTTGGTAAAGCGTTGTAATGTGGTTTGACTGGTTGTTGGTTCAATTCACAACCCCACCAAAATTTTAACCATATGCGCCCATAAATGTTGATGTCACCTTGGGCCACATGGTAGCCTCCGGGCCTGCCATGTGCCAGCTCGCCATTCGCTGCCCCAAAAAGAATATTCTCTAGAATATTCTGGGAATATTTTATTTTAATTTTTTTTTTTTAAAAATTCAAAATTTCAATGTTATTGGGCAATTTTTATTTTTGGCATAACTTCCTCATACGGATACCGTTTTTCGAACCGTTCACAGCGTCGAAATCAGGAAGGCGAGTGTATTTGTTTAAGGGTGCAAGGTATCCATTTTTCATAATTTCAAATGTGAGATATACACTCCAAGTGACCTCTGAAAATGTGAAATCTTATTATTTCGTATACAGAGATAGACTGTAGGGACGTTCACCGGACATGTCACCTCTAAAGAGAGGATGAGTTCCAGAGGCTACGTAGCCCTCTACAGGCTCTACCTAAAGAAATAACGAAGTAAACAATTAGAAGTCTTTGACATACACATACTTGAAGTTTGATGTCTTGCAGAATAAGACAAATAACTTTCTGCAGCTGAATAGCTGATTATGTGTGTATGCAAGTTATATATATTTGTTGTTTAACACTTTATATCAGTTTTTTTTTAGCATATCATCTTCAACAAATAAGGACATCAAAATGATGAAGTAGTTCACCCCTTCTGGGCTACATCTACTGCACCAAGCCTCTCAAACTAGGCTTGTCCTCTTGTATTAGAAAAACTACAAAGGCTAATACAAGAATATGAGTGTCTCGAAAGACAGATCCAACTGTAAATACAGAATTAGAAGATAGGAATTAGCTAAACATGCTCTTTCCCAAGCACTAAACAGTGAAATTGTACCTTCTGCAGTACTTTCCCTAATTGGCCCTTTAAACTTGCATGGAGAATTTCAAGGTGCGGATGACCTCAATTGGTTCTAAAACCTCCACCATTAGAGTCAGAAGGTCGAAAATAGTAGACATAGGCTTTTGAATCACCAAAAATGGATGAACATATCCCCCAAATAGCTCAACCACTGAAATGGCCCTAGTGGCCGTGAAAGCTTCCCTAAAGATAAACAGTGAGAAGAATGCGTCAACAAGCAAGAAAAGCTGTAGAAATGGATTTAGAATACTGAAAACCTTTATGAATGACCTTTTTTCCACATTCACTGGCTACACAATTCCCAATGCAGCTCCCAAACTTATTTGGCCCAAGTGGCTCTTGGGAATTCCACGAAGAAAAACCACCTACAAATGACCTCTGATGGCTGTAAAACCTATGCCAATGGCTTCAGAAGGTCAAAGAACCCCAAAAAAAAAAAAAAAATCATCCAAAAAGGACATTCCTAGCCAAAGTTATGGCTCATTGAAGATTTCCTCCAGTTTGGCCTATAATCGCTCCAGCTAACTATAGTTGGGGCGAGTTAGCTCCGCCAATTATGGCGGGACCACCCAAATTTTGCGCTCCACCATTATTCCTGCCATCTTAACTGCCACCTAACTGTCGTGTTACCCGCGAATGTAAACGGGATCTTCGGAATCGGCGGTCTGTGTTGGATTATGTGCCAAACTTTAATGGCACGGTTGGTAAGCTGGTTGGGGCTTTCACATTAAACATGAATGTGACCACGTAATACCCACGCTGTGACCATTGATTGTTGCGCTGGTGGTTAGGAGTTTATGCCCTGGTTCTGCGCACTATGGTCATATGCGTTGGGGTTGGCTCCCTTGGGCCCCACCCTTAACCAATTCAAACTTTAACATAAGTTTGTTCAGCACGTTAAACAAGTCTGGTCCTTGTGGTGCATTGGTAAAGCATTGTAATGTGGTTTGACTGGTCGTGGGTTCAATTCACAACCCCACCAAAATTTTAAACATTTGCCCAAACTGTACTGACGTCATGATGATTTCATCTGGGCCATGTGGTGGTTTTGGAGCATGCGACGTGGCAGCTTGCTATTAGTTTCCAAAAATGGAATATTCCAAGGAATATTTTATTTTAATTTTTTTTTTTGAAAAAAATTCAAAATTTCAATGTTATTGGGCAATTCTTCGTTTTGGCATAACTTCGTCATATGAAGACCGTTTTCTGAACCGTTCATGGCACCAGAATCAGGAAGATGAGCTCTATCCAGTCATTCAGCTTCAAACTACTTATCAGCACTTTCATTTTTGACCATTTTACGACACTTAGTCCTGAGCTCCTGATTACACCTCCCAAATGAGAAGGCTTTTGGTCCCCAAAATCTTACTAAATCTCTGAACTCAACTATACAAGACTTGAGGAACATAAATATCCTCTTCCTTTCATCCAAAAGAGCATATTGATGCCAAAATGTTTTACCTTGCCCACTGTCGTCATGGCAACTTTTTGCTGCATAAGCAAAGTACTTGTCGCATCCCAACCAAGCTTGTTCGCCACACAAACTGAAAATTTGCAGAAACCAACAATGATACTTGCTGATATATGAGCTGAAATATTCCTCTGAGCATGTGAGCTTGCCAACTGTCATGATGCCCATCCATGGCACCTCCGCACCAGAAGAAGATCTGCCTCCCAAATTAGAAGGCTTTTACCGGCTGTAGCATGTTGAATGTACTCCAAATGCTCATCCAAAACTCTTGGAATACTTGCTGCAAAAACTTCTCAAAAGAAGTAGAGACCCATGCTGAAATTTGAGTCCTCTTTGCATGCATGCTTTTCCAGCTCATGGGATTGTGCACTACTTTGCACCAATTTCCTTCCCTGCACCAAATGACACCAAAGGTACCTTGTGCAACAAGAGAATCATCAGCAACAAGTTGTCTTGAAATATGCTGAACAATGGACTCAACCATCAACATAGAAAATGTTTATGTCCATAAAGGCCAGCCCCCATACTATATAACCGCAGCCCCAAAAACCTCGGGCCAATCCCCTAACTGCAGAAATTTTATTCAATGGTCACAACTTGTTTAATGAAATGGTGGTCACATATCCGCGTTAAACGGATAGTTAACCAACAGTTCAACGAAGAGTTAAGGGTGGCATGGAATCCGAGACAGCATAACCTCTGAGTCCGAAAATGTTGGTCACATGCCATTAATCATAAATAGTTAACTACCAGTTGTGATGGTGGAGTTTTTGGCAGGGCGCTCCAAAAATGGCGAGATTGCCAAACTGTCGGGGTTATCTTGACTCTAATTAAAGTTAGTTGGAGTCCTTTTAGGACCAGCTGGCAGTTGGGAGTAAATAGCCATAACTTTGGCTAGTAAAGCCCTTTTTGAACGAATGCTTTTTTTTATGTTGGGTCCCTTCGACCTTCTAAAGCCATTGGTATAGGTCTCACAACCACCTAAGGTTATTTGCAGGTATTTTTCTTTGTGGAAGTTCCAGGCACCACTAGAGCCAAATCAGTTTGGGAGCTACATTGGGATGTGTGCAGCCATTGAATGTGGAGCGAAGGTCATTCCTAAAGCTTATTAGCATTCTGAATCCATTTCTACAGCTTGTTTTTCCTGTTGAGGCATTCTTCTCACAATTTAGCGTCAGGGGAGCTTTCAAGGCCACTAGGGCCATTTCAGTGCTTGAGCTGTTTGGGGGCTATGTTCATCCATTTTTGGTGATTCAAAAGCCTATGTCTACTATTTTCAACCTTTTGAGTCTGATGGTAGAGGTTTTAGAACCCATTGAGGTCATCTTCACCTTCAAATTCTCCATGCAAGTCTAAAGGGCCACTAGGGCCAATTGGGGAAAGTACTGTATTAGGTATAATTTCACTGTTTAGTGCTTGGGAAAGAGAATGTTTAGCTAATTCCTATATTTTGAATCTGTATTTACAGTCAAATATATCTTTTGAGACACTCATATTGTTGTATTAGCCGTTGTAGCATTTTTAATACAAGAGGACAAGCCTAGTTGGAGAGGCTTGGTCCAACAGATGTAGCCCAGAAGGGGTGAACTGCTTTATCTTTTTGATGTCTTTATTTTTTGAAGATGATATACTAAACAAAATTGATATAAAGTGTTAAACAACAAATATACATAACTTGCATACACACGTAAACACCTATTCAGCTTCAGAAAGTTATTTGTCTTATTCTGCAAGACATCAAACTTCAAGTATGTGTATGTCAAAGGCTTCTAAGTGTTTACTTTGTTATTTCTTTAGGCAGATCCTGAAGAGGGCCAGGTAGCCTCTGGAACTCATCGTCTCTTTAGAGGTGACATGTCTGGTGAATGCCCCTACAGTCTATCTATGTATAAAAAATAAGAAGTTTTCACCTTTTTAGAGGTCACTTGGAGTGTATAACTCACATTTGAAATTATGGAAAATGGATACCTTGCACCCATAAACAAGTACATTCCATTTTTAATACCTTGCAAACCTTCTTCTTGCAAGGTATGTTTCAAACTATTGCATTCCCCAAGAATACATCTTTACCAACTTGACATAGGGAACTTGAAATGAAACTCCTTCCAGGAACTGTTTCAATTGCCTTCATGGCTGCTTTGGAACTTTATCCATAAGATTGTCTAGAACTGAGACCCAAATACTTAGGCCTTACCTCAACCATTATTGGCTCAACTATACCCTATGCATGTTTGCCCAATCCTTTTCCTTGATATCCCATTTTGGACATCAATTTGGACCCTATGCCTCTGGTATGTTTCTCAAAAGAACCATGATAAACATTCTTATAAGAATTTGAAGACTCTAAAACCATTGAAGGGATTGATGGTGTTCCAAAAGGAGCTTCTTCTTCATTTGATTCACCTCCTCATGAAGGTAATGAAGGTGAAAGAGAAAGGTATAAATCTGATTTCAATCATATTTCCTTTCATCATGTAAAACATGGTAAATTTCCACACAAGCATTGGAATAGAATTGCATGTTGTTTTTGTGGTTTGGTTAACCATAGTGTTTCTAGATGTTGGAAAAGAATGGCAACATACAAGAAATTTTTAAAGGAAAGGAGGCAAGAAGCCAAAGTTCCATTGAACAATGCAAATCAGGTTACCAAGAAGATGAACATGCGTTGCACTTATTGCCATTAGCATGGACATACTCCTGAAAGGTGTTGGACTCTGAATCTAACAATGCTTCCACAAAAGTTGAAGAAATTGGAGAAAGAGTATGGAAAGAATGGGAAGTAATTTTCCATCATTTATATGTGTTAGGATGATACACATGTCGATATCGATGTGTAGTTAAAGGAAGTGCCTTTGAAATGGATTTGTAAGAAATGGTTGGAATTCTTATCCAATTAAAGTTGCATGTCTTCTGATTGAATGCATTTATTTGTTAAGGGAATGCAAGTTGAAGGATTTTAGTGTTCTTGAACACTTTCATTGGATTCAAAAGGTTCCTTACAACAGCAATAGACTTTTGTTTCAGCTCAAATAGATGAACCTAGCCTAGCACAGCTCAATCACTGAAATGGCCCTGGTGGACCTGAAAGCTTCCCTAAAGCTAAACAGTGACAAGAATGCCTCAACAAGAAAAGCAAGATGTAGATATGGATTCATAACACTGAATTCATTCAGAATGGACCTTAGTTCTACTATCAATGGCTGTACACATCCTAATGTAGCTCTCAAACTGATATGGCCCTTGTGGCTCTTGGAACTTCCATGAAGTAAAACCACCTGTAAACGATCTCAGATTGCTAAGAAACCTATACCAATGGCTTCAGAAGGTCCAAGTGACCCAAAATAAATAAAAAATTCGTCCAAAAAGGACTTTCCTAGCCAAAGTTATGGCTCACTGAAGATTTCCTCCAGTTTGGCCTAGAATCACTCCAGCGAACTATAGTTGGGGCCAGTTAGCTCTCCCAATTATTGCGGGACCACCAAAATTTGGTGATCTTCCATTATTCCCATCTTAACTGCCACCTAACTGTTGTGTTACCCATGCATGTGAACGGGATCTTCGGAATTGGCGGTCTGCGTTGAATTATGTGCCAAACTTTAATGGCACGGTTGGTAAACTGGTTGTGGTTTCTACATTTAACGTGAATGTGACCACGTAATACCCGAGCTGTGACCGTTGATTGTTGTGCTAGCAGTTAGGAGTTTAACCTCTAGTTCTGTGCACTATGGTCATATGCATGGGGGTTGGCCCCCTTGGGCCCGACCCTTACCTAATTCAAACTTTAACATAAGTTTGTTCCATACGTTAAACAAGTTTGGTCCTTGTGGTGCATTAGTAAAGAGTTGTAATGCGGTTTGACTGGTCTTGGGTTCAATTCACAACCCCAACAAAATTTTAAACGTTTGCCCACACTGTGCTGACATCATGATGATGTCATCCGGGCCACATGGATGTTTCGGAGCATGCCACGTGGCAGCTTTCTATTAGTCGCCCAAAATAGAATATCCCAAGGAATATTTTATTTTAATTTATTTTTTTTTAAATTTAAAATTTCAATGTTATTGGGCAATTCTTCTTTTTGGCATAACTTCCTCAAACAGATACCGTTTCTTGAACCGTTCACGGCGCCAAAATCAAGAAGCTGATCTCTATCTAGTCATTTAGGTCCAAATCAGTTCTGAGCACTTTCATTTTTTACCATTTTATGACACTTGGTCCTGAGCTCCTGATCACACCTCCCAAATGAGAGGCTTTTCGTCCCCAAAAGCTTACTGAATCTCTGAATTGAATTGTACAACACTTGAGGAACAAAAATATCCTCTTCTGTTAAGCCAAAAGAGCATACTGATGCCAAAATGTCCTGCCTTTCCAACTGTTGTCATGGTGAATTTTCGCTGCATAAGCCAAGTAATTGTCAAATCCCAACCAAGGTTGTTTGCCAGACAAACTGAAAATTTGCAAAAACCAGCAATGATACTTGCTGATATATGAGCTGAAATATTCCTCTGAGCAAGTGAGCTTTCCAACTATCATGATGCCCATCCATGGCACCTCTGCTCCAGAAGAAGAGTTGCCTCCCTAATGAGAAGGCTTTTACCGGCTGTAGCATGCTGAATGTACTCCAAATGCTCATCCCAAACTCTTGGAATACTTGCTGCAAAAACTTCTCAAAATAAGTAGAGACACATGCTAAAATTTGAATCCTCTTTGCATGCATGCTTTTCCAACTCATGGGATTGTGCACTACTTTGCACCAAATTCTTTCCCTGCACCAAATGACACCAAAGGTATCTTGTGCAACAAGACAATCATCAACAACAATTTGTCTTGAAATATGTCGAACAATGGACTCAACCATCAACATAACAAGTGTGTACAGAACCGACACAAGTCGACAAAACATGTCCACCACAATGGACACAAGTCGACAACATAAGTGCTACAATTGACACAAGTCGATGAAACATGTGCACCACAATCGACACAAGTCGACAACATAAGTGGTATTCAATTCAAAGAAACTACCTGTAAATGTTTAGGTATTCAATTCAGTAAACATGCATGTTTAGGAGGTGTATGTATTTTCTTCTGTTTATGTGTTTTAACTTGATTTGTTTCAGCTGATATTAACCATATATATCAGACATATAAGGCAGAAAATAAGAATCACACATAACAACCAATTTAATAAGGAGTTCACCCCAATCTCGTGGGCTACGTCTCTTGTGAGCTCTAGTCAACTAGACTTGGCTCTTTGGGATTATGGCTTCAATTCTTTTACAAGTTCCACACTCAACTCCAAAAGGTTACTTACTAAACCTATGGGTTTAAAAAAACCATATACATCCCTGTCATGGTTGTCGACTTTGTGCAGGCAGATCTAGGCTCCCTTGGACTTGATTCCTTTAGTAGGTGCTCTAAGCTTCCCTGAGCTTCTTAATGGCACAAACTCCTTCAGAATGATTCAAATGTCTCTGAGACCTCTGCTACTATCTCTAGCTCATATCTGACATAAACAAATGATTGTTCATTTGCTCAAAATGAGCACTGCATCCCTAATCTAGGCCTTCTCCCATGGATGGCTCTGGGCTGCCTGAAACTTCTCTTCAGCATCTTGGCCTTTATAAGTCTCCAAACGATTCTAAACACACCTTCATTGGATTTAGAAGATTCCTTACATCAGAAATAGGCTTTTGTTTCAACTCAAACAAATGAAGCTAGCCCAGCACAGCTCAATCACTGAAATGGCCTTGATGCCCTTGAAAGCTTCCCTGAAGCTAAACAGTGAGAAGAATGCCTCCAAAGGAAAAACGATCTGTATATATGGATTCAGAACACTGAATTCATTCATATTAGACCTTCATTCAACTTTCAATGGCTGCACACTTCCCAAAGCAGCTTGCAAACAAATATGGCGCTAGTGGCTCCTGGAAATTCCACGAAGAAAAATTACCTGTAAACGACCTCGGATGGCTGTGAAACCTATGCCAATGGCCTCAAAAGGTCTAAGAGACCCAAAATAAATAAAAAAATCGTCCAAAAAGGACTTTCCTAGCCAAATTTATGCCTCATTGAAGATTTCCTCCAGTTTGGCCTAGAATCACTCCAGCTAATTGTAGTTGGGGCCAGTTAGCTCCGCCAATTATGGCGGGACCACCCAAATTTGGCACTCTGCCATTATTCCCACCATCTTAAATGCCAGCTAACTGTTGTGTTACGCACCCATGTGAACGGGATCTTTGGAATTGGCGGTCTGCGTTGGATTATCTGCCAAACTTTAATGGCACGGTTGGTAAACTCATTGTGGTTTCCGCATTTAACGTGAACGTGACCACGTAATACCCAAGCCATGATCATTGATTGTTTTTCTGGCGGTTAGGAGTTTATACCCTGGTTTTTCACACTATGGTCATATGCATAGGGGTAGCCCTTAAGGGGCTGGCCCCCTTGGGCCTCGCCCTTAACCAATTCAAACTTTAAAATAAGTTTGTTCCACATGCTAAACAAGTCTGGTCCCTGTGGTGCATTGGTAAAGCGTTGTAACGTGGTTTGACTGGTCGCGGGTTCAATTCACAACCCCACCAAAATTTTAAACATTTGCCCAAACTGTGCTAACGTCATGATGATGTCATTCAGGCCATGTGGTGGTTTAAGAGCATGCCACGTGGCAACCTGTTATTAGCTTGCCCAAAACGAATATTCTCTAGAAGATTTTGCAGAATATTCTTTTCTTAATATTTTTTTTTTGAAAAATATTCAAAAATTAAGGGTTATTGGGAAATTTTGTTTTTGGCATAACTTTCTCATATGGATACCTTTTTTTGAACCATTCACGGCACTGAAATCACGAAGATGAGCTCTATCGGGTCGTTTCGGTTTGAACATGTTTTGAGCAATTTCATTCTTGACCATTTTACAACACTTGGTCCTGAGCTCCTGATCACACCTCCCAAATGAGAGGCTTTTGGTCCCTAAAAGCTTACTGAATCTCTAAACTGAATTATACAACACTTGGGGAACAGAAATATCCTCTTCCATTCAGCCAAAAGAGCATACTAATGCCAAAATGTCCTGCCTTATCAACTGTCGTCATGGCAACTTTTTGCTGCATAAGCAAAGTATTTGTTGAATCCCGACCAAGCTTGTTCACCTGACAAACTGAAAAATTTGCATAAACCAGCAATGTTTCTTGCTAATATATGAGCTGAGATCTTCCTCTGAACATGTGGGCTTGCCAAATGTCACGATGCCCATCCATGGCACCTCTGCTCCAGAAGAAGAGCTAACTCCCAAACGAGAAGGCTTTTACCTGTTGTAGCATGCTAATTGTACTCCAAATTCTCATCCCAAACTCTTGGGATACTTACTGCAAAAAATTCTCAAAATAAGTAGAGACCCATGCTAAAATTTGAGCCCTCTTTGCATGCATTCTTTTCCAGCTCATGGGATTGTGCACTACTTTGCACCAATTTCCTTCGCTGCACCAAATGACACCAAAGGTACCTTGTGCAACAAGAGAATCATCAGCAACAAGTTGTCTTGAAATATACTGAACAATGGACTCAACCATCAACATAGAAAATGTGTACACAACCGACACAAGTCAACAATACATGTGCACCACAATCGACACAAGTCGACAACATAAGTGGCACAATCGACACAATTCGATGAAACATGTGACACAATCGATAATGTAAAAGTGTGCTCACAAGCGACACTAGTCGACCAACAACAAGATACATTTACAAATACCTATGCATGTATCATGTACAATGAACTATATACAATTCGAAAAATACACCTACAACATCTATGTACAGGTGTAACTTCAACTCTTCTTTTGCAAAGACCAACAAGTACATCAGCCCAATAAAAACACATATGGGTGACAAGAGCTGAAAAGAAAAACATTGCTGCAAAACTAGTGAGTATCATACTCATCTTTTACCATCCTGCAACTTGCATTCCCTTAACAAAGAAATGCATTCAATCAAAAGACATGCAACTTTAATTGGATAAGAATTCTAACCATTTCTTACCAATCCATTTCAAAGGATCTTCCTTTAACTGCACATCGATATCAACATGTGTATCATCCTGACACATCTCAATGATGGAAACTTCCTTCCCATTCTTGCCATACTCTTTCTCCAATTTCTTCAACTTCCGTGGAAGCATTGTTGGATTCAAAGTCCAACACCTTTCAGCAGTATGTCCTTGCTTATGACAATAAGTGCAACACATGTTCATCTTCTTGACAACATGATTTGCATTGTTCAATGGAACTTTGGCTTCTTGCGTCCTTTCCTTCAAAAGTTTCCTATATGTTGCCATTATTTTCCAACATCTAGAAACATTATGGTTAACCAAACCACAAAAAGGACATGCAATTCTTTTCCAATGCTTGTGTGGGAATTTACCATGCTTTACATGACCAAAGGAAATATGATTGAAATCGGATTTATACCTTTCTATTTCACCTTCATTACCTTCACGTGGAGGTGAATCAAATGAAGAAGAAGCTCCTTTTGGAACACCATCAATCCTTTCAATGGTTTTAGAGCTTTCACAATTCTCTTGTTCAGGTGCATTCTTATGCACACCTTCTTCTTACAAGGTATGTTTCAAACTATTGCATTCCTCAAGAATACAAGATTTACCAAATTGAGGTAGGGATCTTAAAATGGAACTCCTTCCAGAAACTGTTTCAATTGCCTTCATGGCTGCTTTGCAACTTTCTCCATAAGATTGTCCATAGCCAAGACCCAAATTCTGAGGCATTACCTCAACCATTATTGGCTCAACTATACCTTGTGCATGTTTGCCCAATCCTTTTCCTTCATATCCCATTTTGGACATCAACTTGAACCCTGTGCCTCTGGTATGTTTCTCAAAAGAACCAACATAAACATTCTTATAAGAATTTGAAGACAAACTAGAATTGTTTACCTGTTCTTCAAGCTGATACTTGGCTAAGGCTTCCTTAGAAATAAGGATTTGTGTCTCCAACTCAAGCATCCTTTCCAAATTCATGTTTACAATATGAAGTTGGCCTTCCATTTCCTGCAATTGGTCAGAAAGCAACTTCTTCTCTTCCCTCATGGAATTCAACTGCTCTTGAAGTTTAGATCTCTGCCTTTCATCCTCATACATTTCTCTCACCATATTCATCACGATGAAAAATTCTTGCTTCGAGCCTTCATCAAAGAATCTTGTGAAGGAGGAAACTTCACTTGATGAAGTTGTCATGATAATGTCAATGAACAAGCTATTGTGATCAAAACTTGCAAGACAATCAAAATATCCTTGCAAAAAAGCAATCAAAAGACAACTACACCAGAGATTGACTGAAAAGAGCATTTATCACCTTTGCAATTGTATAACAAGAGCATTTCGAAGGCTTCCTGGCTTTTTTCAGGCTCTGTCTATAGCTTTATTTGACTTCTTTTGATATAAAGAAGCAACAACCTGCTCTGAATCCAACAACGCCATCGTCCGTTAACCAAACAGCCTGGCATGTAATACGAGGGTAAACTATCGGTCCATAATTGCGGTCACATGCACCATAATTATAATTGTTAGTTAAGTGGCAAGTTGGCGGATATTTGGCATAATGCTCAAAAAACGGTGGAATTGCCTATTTATCGGGGTTATCTGGTAGTTAGATAGTTCTATCTGGTGTTTTTCTAGGGCAGACTGGAGAAACTTTAATGAGCCATAATTTTGGCTAGGAAAGTCCTTTTTGGACGATTTTTTTATTTTTATTTTGAGTATTCAGATGATTCTGAAGCCATTGACATAGGTGGGAGAGCAATCAGAGGTCATTTACAGGTGTATTTGCTTCATGGAAATTCTAGGAGTCACTAGGGCCAAATCAGTTTGGGAGCTGCATTGGGATGTGTGCAGCCATTGAATGTGGAACAAAGGTCATTCCTAAAGGTTTTTAGCATGTCCTCATTTTGATTACAAGATCAAAATGATTGTACAGCTGAATACAAGCCTCTATAGGTGAAATAGACTCTAAAAATGGATTCAAAACACTCAAATCCTTCAGGATTGACTACTGGTTCACCTCCAATGGGTACCTGCAACCCAATACAGCTCTCATAATGTTGGGCCTTGGTGGGTCCTAGAACTTCCACGGAGAAAATACACGTGCAAACGATCTCTGATTTCTCTCTCACCTATCCCAATGGCTTCAAAATCATCTGAATACTCAAAATAAAAATAAAAAAATTCATCCAAAAAGGACTTTCCTAGCCAAAATTATGGCTCATTCAAGTTTCTCCTGTCTGCCCTAGAAAAATTCCAGATAAAACTGGCTAACTGCTAGATAACGCCGATAATCAGGCAATTCCGCCATTTTTGGAGCGTTCCGCCAAAAATATGCCAACTTGCCACTTAAATAATAGTAATAATTATGGTGCATGTGGCCGCAGTTATGGACCGGTAGTTTAGCCTCGGATTACATGCCAGGCTGTTTGGTTAACGGGCGGTGGCACTGTGTAAACTCCACATTTTGGGTTATGTGACCACGTTGCAAACAATATTACGGTGACCGTTTCAATGTGCTGGCAGTTAGGTGGAGGCCCGCGTGTCTTGACAGATGGGCATATGGTATGGGGGTTGGCCCTTAATTTTAAACTTCAAATATAGTTCCTGCCGAGCTCATATCAAGTTTTGTTGCGTTGGTGCATTGGGAAAATGTATGACTGTTCCGTGGTAGGTTGTGGATATATCTGGTTTAGGCTATTGGCTTTTTGATCCTTTTATACCCTAAAGGGTCACTCTTTAGACTATTGGCTTTTCGAACCCATTATGCTGGGCAAGGAACCGGATGCATTCCTGACCAACCCCATTATGCTGGGCTCAGTAGGGGATAATATAACATTCCTTGACTGACAGGCATAGGGCTGTTTAGGCCCTTTTTCGTAGGTGGGACGTACTATTTTTTGTGACCAACGGCTTACGGCTCAGTGTTGTCCCAAGACTCAATATTACCTGCGTTGACCCTACCGCGTACAAGTATGGTCCATTTAATTCCTGAGACGGCGACCAACCCAGGACCACCATGCCTGTCTTCATCTGTACAGCGCTGAATCAACCTAGCTCTGACTCAGACATCATCCCTTTGGGGGCTGCAAAGAGACAATGACCCGCTGCACCTCTCTGCACTCCATTCCAACACCCTCAAAAAAATGTGGAATAGCCCGGCTTTCACCAGGCAGATCTTTTTATACCCTAAAGGGTGCGAAAAAACGCATATAGCTTGGTTCAGACAACAATTCAACAAAAATTTTAAACATGCACCCAAATTGCTGATGTCACTTTGGCCACGTGGCGGCCTCCAAGCCTGCCATGTCGCAGCCTACCATTCCTTGCCCATAACAGAATATTCCAATGAATATTCTATGGAATATTCTCTTTTAAATTGTTTTTTTTAATTCAAAATTTCAATTTTATTGGGAAATTCTTCTTTTTGGCATAACTTCCTCATACGAAGACCGTTTTTCGAACCGTTCATGGTGCTAGAATTAGGAAGAAGAGCTCTATCCAGTCATTGAGGTTCAAACCAGTTCTGAGCACTTTCACTTTTGACCATTTTATGACACTTGGTTCTGAGCTCCTGATCACACAGTTAGGAAAAGATTCTTCCTTTCAAAAGAGAAGGACGTAGAAGACAAGAAAGGAGTGAGAAGAGAAAGTATACCTTATCAATGGGATGAGATGGCTTACCATATCCTTAAATATATATATTTTGAATGGAAATTAAGTGTAGTTTATGCCTGCCAGATTAGGTTGCTCCGCGAGCTGACATTTAAGGAAAAATTACCTCTCTCTCAAAGACTTAGTGTCCCCCACTTCTTCCTACATTAAATCAAGGAGATTTATAAGGTGAGGAAAGTACAACACCATCATTTAGCTCACCATGGGCTCATTGAGTTAATAGTGGTGGATTCTCTAAACCACTTGAGGATGCCTATCATATGGAACAAATTTGTGGACATCAATAGGGAGACTTTCATAGAAAAACAAGCCCTCACACTACGAGAGACTTTAGCCTCTAGTATTGGAGGAAGAGAAGGAAAAACATAGCAAGAAGAAGGAGAAAAGATAGAGGAGGAAAATGTAGTAAGAAAATAAGAGGAAGAAGGAAAAATTGAGGAAAAAGAGGTTGCACAAAAAGAGGAAGGAGAAGTAGAGATGAAAGGGGAAGAGGGAGAGAAGAAAGGAG
Source organism: Pinus taeda (assembly GCA_000404065.3). NCBI lineage: Eukaryota > Viridiplantae > Streptophyta > Pinopsida > Pinales > Pinaceae > Pinus > Pinus taeda. Next base: position 32,666 of record APFE030041895.1, read on the forward strand.
AATAAAGAGTAAGCTCTCAAGATACTTATCCTCCCCAAGGAGCAGAAGATATTGAAAAAGAATAAGTTGCAACATTCACCACATTGGGCACTCCTGTCAAGCCTAAGAGGAAGTAATCAAGACCAAGTCAAATGTATTTTAGAACCAAGACAAACATTGGAATTAGACATGGAAAACCACAAACTCCTACAAAGGTTCATATAATCATTGATGAGTCACCAAGCACAAAGGAAGAAATAGGACCTAATGAAGGAAAGATTGGGGAGTTCACTCCCCCTAAAAAAAAACCAAGTCACCTATAACAATTGTGAGTAGGCCTACCACTAGGCCAACTACCTTCAAGAAGCCAAGGAAACATTCTACCTTTGAGAAAGGAGAAAAAGAGAAGTAATATGAGGATGAGGGTTTGCTACAGGAGGGGCAAATTCTATTATAGGCTAAACAAGAGAAGTTACAGGAGCACAAGAAAGAGTTACAAAAGGAAACAACCACCTCAAAGACAATTGGAAAGGACCTACAAGAGCTCCAAGAACCTAGCCCACACAAGCTACATTACGTTCTTACTACAAATTTATTGAAGGAGGAGGGATTATCCCTGAAAAATTTGCAATCCCACTCTTTTCTGAGTTAGAGACAGAGAGAGGCATAACCCATGGGTTGATGAAAATTACCAAATCTAAGAATGTGGAGGATGTAGGCCTCATGGAAGATAATTTCATATAAATTGGAAAAGAGTTAAGTGATTTAAGAATGAATTAATCCATTATGAAGGAGTAACTATAAGAAGAAAACACAAGGTCGAGAGAGAGGCTGCAAGAGAAAGAAACATGACTTGCCACCATGGCATTACTCTCTATGGAAGCCCTGCAATGTAGGAAACCATCAAATTCTTATTCTCTCTTTATCAAATAATAATGGTTGTAGCCCAAATCAAAACTCTAGCACAATATGGATCTCTACCTTTTGAGGACTACAAGCAGTTTGTTGAGTTTTGCAACCAAACTAGCATGGAAGATAGGGAAAATTTGGTTGAATTTTCTGTGCACAATTTTAGTTTGAGAAATCAAAATTTTCAGGATCCCAATTCAATATTGAGGTATATGCAGTTAATGGATTTATCTTCCTAGATGACTGGTGAAGAGGCAAGAGTTGAGGAGGTGAAAAAGGTAATGGCAAAGGACTAGAAGAAACCATTGTATATCAGGGTCGAGCTAGTGAGCCCTAAGGTTTTCATCACAAATCATAGCCTCATCTCCAATGATGTTTCTTTAGCACCCAAATAGATCTCTACCCAAGAGAAATCCATTCTACACTTTGAAGGCACATTTAGAATATTGGGAACAGAAATTCTGCAAGCTTGCTAAAGGAGATGGCATGTCTTACCACACAACCTACAAAAATAAGAATATCACTCTCCTAAAAGGCTAAGGAATTCCTTATAGATAAAACCATTATATAAGATGATCATGTAGAGGATGAAAATTAGGTAGCCATGACTTAAAACTTAGTCTTCCCTTATTGTTATGATTACAAGAAGGAAGAGATGAAGCAAAGGAGTAGAAGGAGTGGACAAAGATAGAGAGGAATGCAAGGTTTTAACTAGAAGAGGGCACACCATGTGAGGAGCCTTGGGATGTTAGGGAGGCCATCAAGGCCATGAAAGAGCTTAACATGGCTGACTGAGTTTCTCAAAGGATGACCAACACCTTCAGTAGGGGGTTGATGATGAGTCACATCAATAGGTATATTTTAAGGATCATTATGCCATCCTCTAACCTTAAAACTATCTTTCTGTCACATTAATTCACATTTTTTTATATATGATTAGTAAGAGGAGTTAAAGGTATTTTTCATAGTATGTGTCCTAATGTGGTTTAATTGTAGGAAAGAAGAAGAATTTTTTACGCTATTGCTATGCAGGGGCTTCATGGAGACAACTAGGAGAGAATTTAAGGGTTTTTCCACCTCCTTAACTCCCTAAAATTGGCTTTGGATCAAAATATCCTCTCTCAACAATTTGAATTCATTGGTAGCAGAGTCTCCTAGTCCAAGTGAAGCTCAAGAGGGAAAAGATCCACCATTTTTTAGATCAAGTAGGTGACCACTCCTACTTTCAAGGGAGATGCTTTATCTGCTCTTTGCATAAATAAATAAAAAAGAATAAAAGCCCATTAGGATTTGAAGTTTTTGTTAATTTATGTGTAGGCTATTGTGCTTGAAGCTTGACATTGTTACTTTGAACATTTATGTCATGTAATATTCCTGCACTTTTTGATAATGAGAAGTTGGATTTTAAGTTGCATCTGAGTTAGTTTCAGAGGGTTGAGGCCCATTTGTTTTAGCCCAAACAAAAGGATTTGGTCCCTCTTTTTGTGTGCATGTTTCTTCTTGATTCTAGGAATTTCATAGTTTCTTTCATTTCAGTAGGGATTAATCTATAAAAACTTGTGGTTGTAGCCTCTGCATCACCTCTCATATGGGAGAATGAGTGGAAGGATTCATAGCCACAATCCAAAAATATTGTGTCTATGATTTCTTGGAAGTAAATTAGTGTTATTTGTCTCACTTTACATTTACATTCTATAGCTTCCAAGTCAATATAGTGATTATATCAATTGTATGGCATAAACTACACTTGAATTAAATTCAACTCAACTTTTCCATCAAAAGTTATCTCATTTTGTTAATGACAAATGGATGCATGTATGTGGTTGATTCAAAGGTTGTGTTGGTCTGTAGGGAAGGGCTCCTTTACCATTTCCATATTGAGCTCCTTCATATCCTCTTTCCACCTCCAAATATTGTTCCAAAACCCTATTTTATATGTTTTTTTGCCTAATATACTAAGAGCACTCATCCTAGTGCAAAGCGAGCCTCTGAGAGGTCCTAAGCTTGGCTAGGGGATCAAACTAACCTCCCTCTATTTGCTTCAACTTCCATCCACCTCTCCATACCCTCAAGACATAATTTTCACCTTAAAATACCACTCAGATGCCCTCTTGTACCATTACAGGCCCCCTTATAGTATTAGAGACCTCCTATAGCAATCACTTGTAGAAAACATGTAGCACCACATTCCTTCATGATTTTTGATCCCCACTACAACTTTGACTTAGTCTTGATGCATAATGATCCCCAACTATGATTTTATGATTAGGTAAATCTCCTAGGCCACTCTAACACTTCCTTTTTTTTCACTGCAAATGCATAGTAGAGTTATTTTCTTTATCACAAGCATGATGCAAGTGGGTTATTGATTTAAAAGAAAGTGTGAACTAGGTATATGGTACATGAAATTATGATTGGTAGTTTGATGAATTCTGAAAGATAAATTTGGTTCCTTTCTGAAAGTTGTAGTTTAATGAATTTTGCAAGATAAAATAACTTTCTTTCTACAAGTAGATTGGTATTTTTTACTTTCATGAACTGATTAGTTAGAATTTACAAGTTGATTCAATGGAATTTCCAATTTCATAGCTAGAAGTAATTTCCAATTGTACCTTTATCATCAATATTTCATTCTAATTCAATAGGAGGAATGGTCTTTGAGCACCTTCAATCTAATGTCATAACTGAGGGTGGCATAAGTGGAACCCTATCTCATGTGCATATAACATTGTTACCTCTAAGTTTGTATGAATCTCGGGTCGATAATTTGAATTTAGGAGCCCTTGGGAGTTTCAACATTCTTGGTGTAATACCAAGGCTCACCAATAGAGTCAGTCGAAGGTCAGTTGTGTAGTGAGACAGTAGTATAACTCAGATATTTGTCAGTTAACTGATCAATCAACCTGAAATAGATAATATATGCATGTAATTCTAATTGCTCGGCTGAAGTGGAGATGAAAATGCAATGTAGCATGACTTACATACTAGTTTGAGTGTACATGTGTTGCATGAAATCAAGACATCAATCCTTGGGAATTATGCAATCATTGAGGAGGAAATTCCTACCTTTTAGGGGACAATTTCCTTAGGAATCGACACAAGGAAATAGGAGACTAGGTGAGAAAATAATTGGCTAAGTGTTGGCCACAGTTTCTCAATTCAGCAGAGAGAACAATTATTCTTTTGCAGGTTGAGCTTAGAGTTGGAGCTAACAATTGTAATAGTTTCTTTGTTCAACTGATTAATGAAAAGAGGCTTGAGGGGTTTTTCCTAGTTGAGTTCCACTAAAAATCAATATGTACTTATCGTTTCACTTATTTCATGTCTATGCATGTTGATCTAAATTATGATTTCCATTATGCAAATCAGTAGAGTAGAATTATGTCTCTTGTTTTTGTAGTTTGAAATATTGAGTAGTCGCAATTTATATCAAATTTATACAATTAAAAAGAGATAATGAAGCAAAACCAAGAAAAGAAATCGAAAGGAAGAGACACATTATTTTTAGGAGTTCATAGAGATTCTTGCCACAAATGAGGCATCTAAAAAAAAAAAGTAGATTAAACAAAACAATTCAAGGAAGAACAAAATAGGATGGATCTAGTAACAATTTCAAAAATTACTAGTAAAAATTTTAATTTTTGGTTTCTTAAAGTAAAATATTCTTTCCAATGTAAAGATTTAATTGAATATTAGTCTAATCAACCATATGATGAAGTATGTAGTGCTTTAGTATTGGATCCTATAAAATGAGCATTGGATAAGAATTTTTTTTGCAAGGTAGAAAAAGCTACATCTTCTTATGAAACATGGAATATCGTGGGAGTAGAATTTGGTACGAAGAAAACTGACATGCAACAATTAGTTGTGTTGAAGAATCAATATGGAAGTCATTCATGGGTATGAGAGTAAATGAGCAAGGCTTTTGGAGGTCAAAAAGGCTTGGATAATCTCACTCACATGTGGATGATGGTTGTGAAGAGTATGAAAGTGAAACCTAATATGTAGGCATGCATATGGACGAAGAAGACACATAAAATATTATAGAGAGAGAATTTGAAGCCTATGTGTGATCTCATATGACCATATACTAAATACTAATGTAGAATTGATTAGCCATTAGTGATTTGAATGAAAAATGAAAGCACGGAAAATGAGGAAAAGTGTTGGAGCATAGCACTTTACGACAACTGATAAACCATGATTAAGAGATATACCAGACAACGATATTGGTTACGGAGTTTGTCCTTGATGGCCTACATCTTCGAGTCTGCTTTCAAGATGGGCGACCGATTTATTAAGAAGGAAAATAAGGAGTTGATTACATAGTGATTTAGTTAGATTGAACTTTCACATAGGAAATTCTGACCTCTGCCATTAGTTAGCCCTCTGAACCAACCTTCCATTGCCACTTACAGTTTCCAAATCTGACTTCAGATGCTCTCGAAACACTAAAAACAAAAGAGCCTATTTCCTCCAAAACCTACATACAAAAACCAAAACCACTCCATCTCCCTCTTCCATGAGAAAAAATCCCTCTTATAGGCCTACAAGTACATGGTAACCTCCTCGAGCTCAATTAGGCATGAATGTGCTGCATTTTTGGGTTTGAGGTGCTCGGCATTATCCTGTTTAAATAGCTAAGAGTCATAATAATGGTTCTTTGATTAATTGAAAACAAAAATACCATTCAAACCCACAAAAGAACCTTATATTAGCTTGCAACCATTAGCCAATTGCTAACCGAGCAAAGAAATCCAATAGCTCATGTGAGCAGCTATGTTTCCCTGTGGTTAGGGCTCTGCTAGTTCTAATGACATTAACCATGACTTTTTGCAGTTGCCACTATTCTGGCATTCATATAGCGCTGCTACCTATGACTGTAACCATCCACCGAAACTACAGACAGACCTTAACTGTGTGGTTAACCCAAAATGGTTAGGACTACTTTGATCACATGCGGCCTGTACCTATTGATGGTTTTGATGTGTTGAACTCCAAACATTTATCACAAACCCCCAACACTTTGTATTACACACTCATATGTTAATAATCCCACTGTGGTCACAGTCATGGTCTCAGCCCATAGTTTAATTGCTAATCCCAGCAGTCTTTCTTGCTATGGTCACATGCCTCCCTGATGCAGTTTCTTTTCTTAGGTTTCTTTTCTGTTTCAGATGTTGCACTGGAAGAAGAGGAAGAAGAAGAAGAGGATGATGGAGATGATGGAGATGAAGGAGGTTTATCTTTCTTTGATTTACCTTTTTCCTTCTTCGATGCCTTCGAAGAAGAAGCTGCATCTCTCACCTTCTTGTCTTCATACAATTCTCCCAATATTTGTTGCATAGTTAAGAACGCCTACTGAAATTGTTCCTCACTCATATTAGTCTCAGTGTTTTCACTTGCATCAGGTCCTGACATGGTTGATTTCTAAACCACTCGTCACTTTCCAATATCTGGATTGATCTTCTCAAGGATTCCTTCTCTGCGTTGCGACTTAGACCTGGTTAACATTCAATGGAAACTCTACAAATGAAAACCTGCTTTGATGCCAAACTATATGATCTAATATGACTATATACTAAATACTGATGTAGAATTTATTAGCCATTAGTGATTTTAATGAAAACCGAAAGAACGGAAAACGAGGAAAATTGCTGGAGCATAACACTTTACGACAGTTGATAAACCATGATTAAGATGCAAAACAAAAATATAAATAGTGAAAACACAGATATACCAAACAACAATATTGATTACGCAATTCGTCCCTGATGGACTACGTCTCTGGGTCTGCTTTCAAGATGGGTGACCGTTTTATTAAGAAGGAGAAGAAGGTGTCGATTACACAATGATTTAGTTAGACTAAGCTTGCACACAGGAAATTCTAACCTCTGTCATAAGTTAGCCCTCTGAACCAGCTTTCCATTGCCACTTATGGTTTCCAAATCTGACTCTGGATGCTCTAAAACACTGAAAACAAAATAGCCTATATCCTCTAGAACCTACATACAAAAACCAAAACCACTCTCGCTCCCTCTTCCATGAGTAAAAATGCCTCTTACAAGCCTGCAAGTACACAGTAACCTCCTCCGACTCAATTAGGCATGAATGTGCTACACTTTTGGGTTTGAGGGGCTCAGTTTTATCTTTTTTAAACACCTAAGGGTCATAATCATGGTTCTTTAATTAATTTAAAACAAAAATACCATTAAAACCCACAAAATAACCTTATATTAGCTCACAACCATTGGCTAATTGCTAACCGAGTGGAGAAATCCAATAGATCATGTGAACAAGTGTGTTTCGCCATGCTTAGGGCTCCATCAATTCTGATGACATTAACCATGACTATTTGTGGTTGTGATTATTACGGCATTCACATAGCACAGCTACCTCTCACTGTAACCATCCACGCTAACTGTGGACAAACCTTAACTACACAGTTAACCCAAAATGGTTAGGACTACTCTGATCACATACAGCCTATACCTATTGATGGTTTCATCATGGTGAACTCCAAACATTTAGCACAAACCTCCAACAGTTTGTATTACACACTCACATGTCAATAGTCCCGCTGCGGTCATAGTCACGGTCTAAGCCCATGGTTTAACTACTAACCCTGGCGGTCTTTCCTGCTATGGTCATCTGCTTCCATGATGAGATTTAGTCAACCCTGCGGTTTGGACAATGCTATGTTTATTTTGATTTGTTTATAATGTTTTGTATGGTAAATAGACTGAGGACTATAGGATTAGGTTTTATACCTAGTTTTTTCAATGTATTAGGGTTTGATTGGTTTAGATGTAGGAGGTAATGGAATTTTAATAGGATTTTCACATGGTCTTAGCTTAGGGTTAGGTGTTGTAGAATTTGAATAGGATATTCATATAGTTTAGCATATGATTATGGTTTTAGGTTTAGTTTTAGCCATTAGGACTTTAGATGTAGGATTAGGGTTTAGGTCTAGAATTTTGAAAGCCCTTTACAATCTTTTGTCACTATATGACATAAAATCTCGTATGATGACAAAACCCATGCACATCATCGACCCTAATTGTCTTTGAAACAACAACATGAACAATGAACCTCTGCCACGACCAAAACCATGTCAACACATCAAACCTCTACGATGGATGACACAAGACATGTCGACACCAATCCTGCAAATTTGAATGAAAAAACACATGTCATTAACCAAACCCTAGCAGAATTTTCGATGACATAAGTCAACAACCAAGTACAACATTGCATCAACTAAATTCTATGAAACCATAACATTACCTGAACAACCTGATCATAACCAAAACTGTCGATCTGTCGAAGCTAAACTGAAGCAATGACAACAATGAACGACACTGAACGACACCCATGAACACTGATGACAACACTTTGAACACTTGTGCAATTGGATCAACGAATCCTCCTAGATCATTGTGTGTAAAGCAGAGAAAGAACATATAGGTGCTCAAGAAATCCATTATAACATGGATGGTGAAGTCGATGGTGACCTCTTTGCATCAAAGGTTGAGACATTTAATTTTGAGATTGAAAAAAAAACCATATGAAGTAATGGTTTGCAGAGTTGAGAGTGCATCTCCAGTGAATTTAGCAACAACTGAGGAATTTGGTGAAGTTGAAATTGTTAATGAACACATTTGTGCTTAGATATCCAACCAAAGAATGGATGAAAACTATGTTGATGAAATTTCTAATCTCTCTTTTCAAAGAAGGATTGGTTGTGTCAATTATGGAAAGTGTCATATTTGATGAAGAATTGAAGGTTGAATTTTCCACTATAGTAGCAAGTTATCAAGAAAAACTGAGAAATTCTCATGAAGCAATGTGTGAAATAGAAGCAACTGAGTTTGGTATAGATAAATCTACCAATGGAGAAACAAGTGGTTTGGTGGACCCAACAATTGAAATTGTTGATGTTAACTTAGATTAAGAACAACTAACTAGTGATGAGTGTTTGCACCTGATGCAACAAAAAGATCTCACTGATAAATTTTTATTTGGTGATAGAAGCCCACTTGTGTCTAGAGGCTAAGTGGAAGAAAACTTGTTTACAACAACAAAGGTTGGTAAATAAGTGGAAAATAAATATTATGATGCAACAATAGAGGAAGAGAAGGTAGAGGTAGAGAAGGAAGAGGAAGAGGAGAAAGCTCACTGTAGAGCATAATGAACATGGTTTTAACATTTATTTTGACTATGCAGGTAAATAAGATAATAGACCAGTTACAATTACAGCTAAAAGAGAAGGTGAAGAAAAACATGCAGGAAAGGACATGGATGTTTTTGAAGATGAATAATAAAGAATTGAAACAACCTTTAAACAATGGAGTCAAGAAGAGATAAAATTATACTATAAATAAATATGACATAAAGAAAACGAGGAATATGAAGCACAAGAAGTAGAGTGAGGTTCATAGTTTGAAGACAAAGAGTTCTGGCAACAGTCCATGAGTGAATGAGTCCTTGAAGAGAAAGTTGTAGAAGACACTAAAAAATTCTAAATTGTTTTTCATAAAAAATACAAGAGAAGTCAAAGAGAAACTGTAGTTGTAGAATGTGAAGAAATATGGAGATTACAACAATATATTAGAGGTGAGAGTAAATTAGTTTTGAGGGTATAGAATTTGGAAGAAATGAAAAAGAAAAACCAACAAAGCAAAAATATTTTGAGTCATTACAAGTCGAGTTGAGACTTAGGTCTGTTGAGTCATGGTTAAGTTAAGGTTCAACCATATGGTTATAATCAAGTGGAAATATTAGAAATAGTTTCTTATTATCTTCATACATTTCATGGATATGAAAGTAATTCTAACAATCCCCCTGAATTACAATCATATGATTGAACCTTAACTTAAGAATGACTCAACATAGATTAAACATGTCGACTGGTCTAAGTCTCATTTAGGCTTTCAATGACTGAAAAAAAAATTACAATGTTGGATTTTATTTTTGTTTCTTCCAAATTAAATAACCTCAAAAAAATTTCATTCTTAAATACACTCTCTTTTTGTAAGCTCCATATTTCTTCACTTGTTCGTGCTACAATATTTTTTTTTATTTCCTTGTATTTTTTTTGAAAAAAAATTCAAAATTTCTAATATTTTCTTCTATGGCTTCCTCTTCAAAGATTTTTTCACTCATGGAATTCTGCCACAAATCTTCATTTTCAAAATATGAATTTGATTCACGTTCTTGCACTTCATATTCCTTATTTTATTTCTACTATATTTCTTGATAGCATAATTTGTTCTCTTCTTGACTCAACTACTAAAAGGTTGCTTCAATTCTTTTTTCTTTTCATTCAAAAAATTCCATGTCGTTTCCTACATATTTTTCTTCATATTGTCTTTCGGCTATAAGTGCAACTGGTTTACTTTGTTGTTTACCTTCACACTCAAAATCAATGCTAAAAACATATTCATTATGCTCTACATTGAGACTTTTCTCATCTTCCTATTCCTTATCTACCTTTCACTTCTTTTCCTCTCGTGTTGCATCATAATCTTCATTTTCTGATTCTCTACCAACTTATGTTGTTGCAAACATGTTTTCTTCCACTTAGATTCTAAACACAAGTGGGCTTCTCTCACCAAATAAAAACTTATCATTGAGATATTTCAGTTGCATCATATGCAACAACTTATCACCAATTAATTTTTATTTATCAAAGTTAACATCAATAATTTTAGTTGCTAGATCCACTAAACAACTTGTCTCTTCATTGGTAGATTTATTAATGGAAAACTCGGTTATTGCTATTTGATGCATTGGTTCATGAGTAGTTCTAACTTTTTCTTCATAACTTGCTACTAAAGTGGTATCTTTAACATTCAATTCTTCATCAAACATGACACTTTCCATATTGATACTATTAATCCCTATTCCAAAAAAAGAGATCACAAATGTCATCAACATAATTTTCATCCATTTTATGGTGGGATATCTAAGCATGCATGTGCTCATAAACAATTTCAACTTCACCAAACTCATCAAATATCAAGATCAATTCACAAGAGATGCACTCTCAGCTTCACAAATCATTACTTCATTGGCAAACTCCATTTTCCATTCTCAAACTTAAATGTCTTAACGTATGATGTAAGGAGGTCATCATCAAATTCACCATCCACTTTATAATGGATTTCTCAAGCATTCGTATTTTCTTTCCCTACTTTACACATAAAATCTTTAGTTTCTACCTTTGCAATCTTTCCTACATCTTCTTCGTCCATATGCACATCTGCATAATGGGTTTCACTTTCCACATTTGAGTGAGATTCTCCAAGCTCTGTTGTCCTCTCCGAGTCTTTCTCGTTTACTCTCAAACCTGTGACTGACTTTTTTATTGATTCTTCAACAGACTGTGACACTGCATGTTGGTGCATGTAGCTTTCCTTTGTATCAAATTTTTCTTCTAGGATCTTCTATGCTTATTGGGAAGATGTAGGTTTTTCGACTTTGCACAATAAATTCTCAACCAATGCATGCTTTATAAGATTCAATACTAAAACATCACATATTTCATTATATGTGTTATTAGACCAATACTCAATAAACTCTTTACATCAAATAAAAGTTTTTATTTTGACAATCCAAAAATAAAATATTTACGAGTAAATTTTGGAAGCGCTACTAGATCTATCATGATTTGTTCTTTCTTGAATTGCTATGTTTCATTCACTTATTTTTTAGATGTCTAAGTTGCAGTGAGAATCTCTATGAGATCTTCAAAATACTTTAGCTCTTCCTTTAAATTTCTTTGTTTAACTTGCTTCAAACTCACTTTGTGACCCATGGCTATTGTCTTTCTCTTGTCTTTTGTTCTCTTTCTTTATTGCTTCAGTATTCTTTCCAGGTTGCACTTGCAAAGAAATATTATTTTCAATATGTGTTTCCACAAGGAAAAATATTCACCGGATTCGTGTATCCTTATCATACAAAAGTATTTTTCTTAATCCAAAACACTGTCATGCTTAAAAAAGCAAAAAATTGCAATCTGATACACTGTTCTATTCTCAATATCACGGTGACACTTCAGACAACTCAAAATTATTTGCAACTATTTCTAATAATGAAACTCTTACATAATCCAAACAATATGGTATTTTTTAAACTTCCAATTTTGTTATTTATTCTTTTTTTAATAAATAAAACCCTTCCTAGCACACCTTTTTTTAATATTAAAAAATAAATAAAAAACTTTATCTCCAAAAATTTCAATTAAATCTCTGAATCTTGAACAAAAACATTTTATAAGCTCTTCATAAATGTTTATAATCCTTCCCTTTATAATAAACCCTTTTAAAATAGTATGCTAATGCATGAAGACATGTGTAATTCGTTCAAAAGTTAGTACATGGAGACATGCAGATTTTTAAAACTTTGTACATAATCTGTAACACGTTAAAGCATGCAAACATGTGTAAATACCTTCATCGATTGAATTTTCAAACAATTTGGGGCACCTTTTTTTAAGTAGAAGGCCAATGCTCTTTTCGACAAGGACAACCTGTGGAAAATTTAAAATAACTGTTGTGTGGTAAGTTTGACCAAATCGTCGCATTGTCCTTCCTAGACGGCTATGTCAATTTATGAAACCAACACAATGTTTGTACATGAAGGTTGCATTGATCCCCTTTTTGTACGGTTGTGGCTTTGCAGGCTGCTCACATCCATTTAATTTTGGTTCCTTAGATTTTGAAACTTCGCCCTAAATTTTAATGTCAATGTGATAGAAAGACAAAGGAGTTGCTGCTTAAACATTCTATTAAACAAAAGGCTTGATTCACTCACACATCTACCTAGTTGTTTATCTCTCTTTTTGCTTTTTTTTGCTACAATGATCACCCAACCATGCATATATAAAGGCCTAACTTATTAGATATTCTATTAAACAGAAGCCTTGATTCATTCACACATCTACCTAACTGTTGTTCATCTCTCTTTTTGCTTCTTTTGCTACAATGATCACACAACAATGGGTATATAAAGACCTAACTTATTAAATACAAGATACTCCAAATTATAATTAAATTTAATTTTTCTCTAATGAAAAATATCATGCAAAATCATACTCAACTTAAATTCCACTATTAAACTCAACTTATTTTTCTTAACTTGACTTAACTCTTCATATATTACATGTATACCAGTAATGGCTATTTCTAACAATTTCGAAACCATCTCAAGATTCTTATAAACCATGAAATTTTTATATTTATACAATAAAAATTAGAATAAACAATACTGCATCAATTTCCTTACATATCCATTTCCTCTCACACCAGTATAACAATTTCCACTTTAATACCTTCTACCTGTTATGAGTCTTTTCTTAATTGGTTTTATTATAGTATTTCCTTAAATACCTTTTCCCCTTAAACAAGTCTAACCTTTTGATCTTTTTCAACTATTGAAAGCGTATGGGAAAACTTCACATGTTGAAATAAGCATGCTATATAAATTTCGATATTTCTTTGGATGCCGGGGAAGGGACATATTTTCACCATGGAGCCCCTTTCTGGATCAGGGACATATTCTACCGAACAGTTTCTCAAACAGTTTTTTTTTTTTTTTCCAACAGAAACAAATTTATTTATGAGCAGAAAGAAGGCAAGAAAACAGTATGAGAACAGTATGAGTACTCATTGTACGCCTTTGGTTGTATTTTATATTAATATTTCTATACCAAATAGCTTACTGCTTGGCCTTCGTCTCAGACATGGAAATGAAAGTAGACAACTACAAGGTAAGTCGGAAGGCACCTTCATTTGAGGACCTACCCTGTCGCAGGGCTCTCACCAATGCGGGAACTGCTCCCAGTGCGTAATGGCAATTCCACCACAGGGTCGATGCTGCAGCGCTCTTCAAGCGATCTCTTCGACTTGCCGCTTTGGTGGTGTTTTTCATATGATTCCGTAAGAATTCAGTGAACAGGGAGGAGAAACCATATGCAAACGCCTTACAACATGTATATTGTTATGCGCCTGTCTTACTTCTTTCGCCGTTTCATATTGATTTTTCTAACCGAGCGTTTTTTATTCCGAGTTTACTTCCCAAAGCGTGAGTTTCATCTTCAGTTATTATAATAAAGCGCCAGGAACTTGAGTTTTGAGATGACTTTACTCTATAAAGTCCGAGTTTGAACTCGAGATTTTATAGTAGAGCGCTCTTTATTCTGACTTTACCCTCCAAGATGTGTGTTTGAATTTGAGTTTTCTAATAGAGCCCACGGTAGAGAGTGCAAGTTACTTGGGTTCATCCCCATGCAGTTTGCATGGCATCAACGCACATCTATTTATATCCACATATTTATATCGTATGCGGACATAATATACCTAAATAAATTAGTTATATACCACATAAATTTAAATTGGTGTTTAAGCCAATACGCATGGATGCTTATGTACGATGCAAATAAAAATAAATTACAATTGATATTACTATTAAGATTAATAAAATAATTAAAAATTTATACTCAAGATAATTATATGAGGAGTTTAACAATGTTGTGTTGTCAAACCGTGGTACCGAAAAATTATAATTATATTAGTTTATATTTATTTTAATTTTAGATTTGTCAAGTGAGAGGAATTGAATCTTTCTAAGTGGAAATTTTTTGTAGTGTAAAACTTGAGAAAAAGTTTGCATTTCAAAGGACTCGATTTCTTTTGGCCATTAATAGATAAAGGGTAAAGATGACATTAGTGTGGTTTTAGTTGTGTGTGGCCATAAAAAATATATTGAACATTAAATTATTCTCATCATTCCATATAGGCTAAATATGTTTAAGATTAATGTAGTCATTCTAATTTTAAATTTGCTCAGTTACCTCAATTTATTGAGATGATAGAGACTCTTAAAACCTTGAATATTGAAAAAAGAGAAAAAAAATTGAATACAAAGTCAGAATGTAAGAGTGTTGAATGATAGAAAATGTGAATGATATGAATGCACTGAATTACAAATAGCCTTCATTGTGATAGTACTCAAACTATTTTCTTTTACAGTTCTTAGTGTCACACTTGTTAGTACACCATTCAAATCTTGAACTGGAGCTATTGTACTAAGCATCATACTTTGTCACAATGTCAATCATAAAACACCTCTTAACACAACCAATTTTAAACAAAAAATAAAATAAAGCCAAAGACTTGTTTTATATATATATATATATATATATACCGAGTAATGAAAATTTACATCTTAAGTTTAATGATACATCTTAACCTTAACTCTAGTCTTAAATCATACTTACATAAATAACATATTTACCGTCATAATTTAACTAAGTCTTTCCACAAAAATCAATGGAAATAAAAAGTATACTTAGTAGTCACTTCTCACAATTATTGATGCTTTCCTCAACACTTTTGCAAGAGTAAAACTATAAATGTGCAGATTTAATCAATTAATTCATCCACTTGAAATCTCAATTTATTAGTTCCTTCCAAAGAAATACTATAGGATTCAATTTGCATGTTGACCAATATTAATTTAGCGTTTACAAATGTAGATTATAATTTTTTATGTAGTTTTTCACATAGCATAATTTCTAACTTGCCTATTAAGGACTAAGCTACCTGGAACATTTGTTTCAAATTATATGGTAAAATTAATATTAATGTATATATACTATTTATATATGATATATTTTTATACGATATGTATATTATGATTTTATTTCATCTAAAAAATGGTTCATAGTTTTACTTTTTAAAAAGAAAATAACAATATCACAAATTCAATTTTATTATTTTGATTACTTTTAACTTTTTATAATTAATTGAGCTAACATGTAAATGACAAAATTTTATAAACATTTACATTTATACATCTAGACATGTACAACGCAATTAATTTAACTTTAAGTTTAAATTTATTTTTTAACATTTCTTTTATAACTCCATAATTAATGTTAAATAATGATATAATAAATATGTATATATCGATAAAATAGATATATAATGTCAATATTGTTGAATTAACTCTTAGAGTATTTGTCTTCAATTCATAGATTTTCTACTTATTTTATCACACTAAAATGAAGTGATTAAAATATTCATCACAAAATACCCAATCTAGATTAGCTCAGATCGTTATAGTGTATCCTTGTTAACCATAAGTTTGGAGGTTCCTTCTAATGTTAAATTAAATTTATGACCACAACATAATATAAATGTTATTAAGAAATATTTCACATAGTGTAACTACCGTTATCTAGTTTCCTATTTCCCTTCCCAAGCTAAAGTTGATAAGAGGAGACCCTTTTAGTTTCCTTCCTTTTGTTTCTTTTGTCTTTTCACATTTCCTTTATCTCTAAGGTTCCACCAATTCACTTTTTCCGTTACAAATGTTCATTACTTTACCATTCATTTCAAAGAACATGTTTATAGATACTCACTATGCTAATCAAAAGATCACCTTGTTTATATGTTGAGAAGGAACATGCATACTCATCCATTTATGGCGACTATTGACTATTTTAAATAAATCATTACGATATTTGGAAAAAATTAATTGGACATCTTTCTATAGATCTCTCACCATTCAAATGATCTTCCCATTAGGATATTTTTAGATATGGCCATTGACAACTTTCTAATTTTCCACCTAACATATTGTTGTACCTTTTCGAAATAACCTTTTCTAATTTCCCTAGTAGGTCATTGAGTAAATTTGAAAAGAAAAAATCAATACTCCTAATAGATCCAACAAGCCCACTTGAAAAATTATCATTTGGTTATCCATCATAAACCATTGGGCCAATCCAAGAAATCCACATTTGAAACAAGAAATAAGCCCACCAAGCTTGTTAGAAGGTTGTAATCAACCACTTTTAAAAGGAAAATATTTGATCACACATAATAAGTCATCGAGCCAACTCATTATAATGTATTTTGGTTACCTTCAATCTCCCAACTTGAAAGGGGTACATTTGAACAATGCCAACTAGCAATCAAGTCAACTCAAAAGGAAAATATTCAAATATTCCCAACAAATTATAAAACTAGTTGAAATAAGAATATTCAAATGTCCCTAATGAACTTGTTAAAAATTTCAATAAGCAATCAACTTAAATGAAAAGAACAATATTCAAATGGCCATAACAAATTATGAGAATAGTACAAAAGAAAAACATTTGAATGTCCCTAATAAGAAATGTGTGCAACTTGAAAGACTCACATTTAGATTCCTTTGATAACCTCTATTGGACCTCTTTCAAAGATGTTAGTTCTAAATTAAGGCCGTCAAGCCACTTCAAATGATCTCATTGAGATTTTTTCAAACATGTCCTTGATGTAGCCAAACAATTCATGTGTCCCTTTGGAAAAGAGAAAATACCATCAAGGACTCAAACAATTATCCCAATAGGTCATTAAACCTCCTCCCAACAAAATTCTAGTCAAATCACTTCGAAGATAATATTATGGAGTGTAATAAGAAGGGATTTTCAAATCATTCAAAGAAATACTTTTAATGAAACAATGACCAATTGGCCTATTTTGAAGAAACCCTTCAATATAAACAACCAAAGTTCCATACCAAACCACTATTCAAAATTAATATTTCAAATTCACAAAAAGGATTGGATTCAATGTTAATCTTACATGCTAAACAAGTTTATACACAAATAATTCGAACTATATCTAGTTCATTCCCTCCATCTCATATGCATCACATAATACCAAATACATAAAAAAAAAAAATTAAATAGAGATACACTTAGGAAATACACATAATTTACAAGGACATACATCTTATCAATGCAACCATCTGCACATATAAAATTGAATGTAAAAGTAATTCAAAAAAATAAACTTCAAATCATTCAAATTATGAATGCATACAACCTAACAATGAAAATTGGAGACATGTAATAAATTTTACATCCATGAACACGATTACAGAATTAATAGATAATCAATTATTATCTTAATAACAAAATAAAAAATGGGAATTTATAATAGCAATCACACACATATCTTCTGAAAACACTAGTCTAAGGAATTTTCCTATTGTTGAACAATTTTCCAACGAACCATACAAAAATCTTGATTAATGCCATGCATATGCTATCAAGTCAAAAAGTAGAGTAAATTAGTCTAGGAAACTCAAGCTACTCATCCAATCTAATTTATTTTACGTTTAACTAAACTAGTGGATTTCTATCAATCTAGGTTTCACATGGATGAGGTTTTCAATAGCAGACCGAACAAAGTATGATTGAAAGGAAAAGAGCATAATAAGGTTATGTATCTCAAATTAAATATTACTAAATTCTTTAGCGGAATATAAAAAGAAGGATTAGTGGAACAATTCATGGGTTTTAAATAATTCTGCGTCACACATAAACAAATTGTTCATATAGGAAATGTTTCTTATCCTAAAGATTAAGGATGGATATTAGATGATAGGGCATTTAAATGAAATCAGCAATGTGGTAAGCTTATTATTATATGTTAATATTAATATTTTGGACAAATATAAGTGCATCATATTTATTATTCTCTCTAACAGACTTGTGGAATAGTTTATTTGTTTCCATAGGTAGTGTTGTAACTTCTTTAAGTTCCAATGAAATAGTCTCATCCATTTACCAAAGAGATGAGATATGAAAACATGGAAAGCCAAAATGGAGATTCATTTCCTCTAAGAGGATGCTCCTAGAGTAGAAATATAAGTAACTCCTTTAGTGTGATATCTAAATCTAGAGGAATATCTAAATATCCAAGAAATTTTCTGAAGGTATGTTTGAGATGTGCAAAATAATTGCATTATAAGAATGATTGTACATCTGAAATTGTTGATGAAAGGAAGGGATTTGTTGACAGTGCTGGAACTGCCAACATCAAGGGATCTCCCTTGTATGAAGTCCCAACTAGACCTCACATCGTTTGGTGAAGGAACCTCGTCCAGTACGATGGCCCAGTTGCCATTATCTTAAGTGTTTGCCCTAGCTCTTGCTTGTTAGCACATGAGAGTAGTCTACCTTGACTTTGAACAGAGAGGTTCACATGCCTGGTGAGTGGTAGTGTTACTTGTGTAGGGATTCTTTCACCACAAAGAGAGATGGTGGGAGTGAGTCTCAAGTCAGATGGGAGGAAGCCCTAACTCTGTTAGAAACAAGCCACACAATAGGATTTTCGTAGCTTCCCGAGGAGAAATCTGCACAGATGCGGTAACCACAACACATAAGGGAAGATAACACTTGCAACATCAGTGGGTCAATCCACGCGAATGTGTTGATCGTTATATAAATTTTACGTGAAATGTTCTATCTAATGTCCAGCGATGCAACCAACATGGGAAGGACATCATTAACAACTTATAGAGCAAATTTTCATTAATACAGGTATTAAAATAGTTGAATGAATTCAAGTGTTAAACATACCTGAAAACAAAATGTATTAAAAATTTTCAAGATTAATCTTACAAACTGTTACAACACATGTGTGGAAACGTGGAGGCCTGTTAATAGGCTTCTGAATTAAGTGAAAGTTCTAAGACATGTCGATACACCATACATCACTAACCCCATGGAAGGGGCATTGGAGCCACTACTCGCTCCTCAAAGAAAATATTACAAACTCTCAAGGCTATGTGGAAGGAGACAAGGTGAAAAATTCCTTTACATGTAAAAATGAGGGATATTTATAGCCAAGGGTAAAATTGGCCCTTCTGACTCTTTGACTTCCTAGATTATTGTTTCACTTTCATTACTCTTCAGATTACAATTGGGTCTCTTAGACTTCCATGTTACATTACATTGATTTACACAGTAGGACCCACAACCGTGATGTGTCCTCACATGACTCATGACACAACTCAACATGACAGTGCTGTTATGTTCACGTTGCCAGTGGTGTGCATGTCGTGAAGTAGTGCTGCTGAGTGATGGATTTCCCCTTAGTGTATCACAGATTCACCTCTGCATGGAAAGGTGTGCAGAGTCTTCAATGGTCATTGGGTTTTCTTGATGTTGCATGTGCATGTTTCTCCTTGCTTGTGCTTTGGCATGATTGACATGTTCATTTGTCCATTCATCCATGAACTCATCCTTGCATGTTTATCTGTCCATCCATCCATGGACACATCTTCCGATGGTCGTTTGTTCGTGAATACATCTCCTCACATCCATCGTTTGTTTGTTCGTTCGTCCGTTTGCAAACACATCTCCTTGCATGCATCGTTCACTCATCTATTTATGAACATGTCCTCTTGAATGTATTCTCCTTATTCATCCGATATGGCATCACATCACATCTATTCATGTACCTATGTTTCCAACCACTCATGACAAGATGACATAAAATCCATAAACCTCCTAGTCTACCAAGATGCATGGTTATTCGCTTTCATATGCAGGTGACTGGGAGAGATGACAAGGTTGTGAAACTGTGTGAGGCAAGTTTCAAGCTGGGATGCAAGCTCCAGGCAATACCAGTGAAAATTGCGCAGAAGTCATTGGGAGGCAAAGACAAACAATTTGGATCAACAACGACTATCTGTGGGATCCAGCTTGGTTGGAGGACAAATCTACATAATTTCTGGAGGAAAGAAGTGCAGGTTATAGGAAGGCTTGGCAGAAAAAATCTGTGCAGTTTTTGTGGGGAGCTGGTAGTGAGCTATGGGAGCTTAGCAACAAAAATTGTGCAATTCTTGTTGAGAGCTGGCAGCGGGTTGTTGGGAGCTACTGGACAGAAAACTATGAATTTGTTGGGAGGCTGATCTATTGACCACCTTTGCACAGTTTTTGAGTTGAGCAGGTTGCTGGGTTGTAGAGGTATGCGCATGAAATCTGCATAGTTTTCTGGCTGAGCGTCCGGCCGAACGATTGGGTGACTAACTAGGAAAAATGCACAATTTTCTTAGGGAGATAGGGACAAGCACTGGGTATCTATCTGACCTATCTAATCAATTTTCTTAGTCAGCATAGTGGGCAAGGTCTGCAGCTTCTGCACAATTTTTTAGGGGAGTGAGTCTTGGGGAGACTTCCCAGTCAAACTTTCTAGTTGACCAGCAGGAGGGTTGATTGATCAACTTGTGGGAAGCAGAACTTGAAATGGCTTGTTGGATGTTTTTGTACTATTCTAGGTGACATTTGGTCGATTTGATGATGGGGTGGAGGCTTGGTTGTTAGAGGGTGATCTCGTCATCATAACTTCAACAAAATGATTAAGTGTGTGACCAAGTGAATTTGTGCATACACGACCTTGAAAACACACACTCATACGACTTGATGACAAGACACCTCAAACCATCAAGACAGCATATACTCAGTGTGACTGGCCGATGGTAAGAACAACAAGTGTGACATTTGTGATAGATCATTGAACAACCATGACGACATTTGCGCGATAGTGCATACAACATTATGTGTGAGTGTGGTAGATGTATACATGGTGAAAACAACTCAAACACAACCTTCACCATCACTAGAACAAGGTTGCAAGCATGACATAGAAATCAACATGCAAAAGATGATTGTTGGTCTAATAAGTGGAAAAGAAGCAGGATGTGTAGAAGCAACACATATAGTCAATTTTCGTGTTTGCACACATGCATGTTACTGAGGACAAGATGATATGGCAATGACAAGTAGTCCTGCAAACTCTACTAAGATGTGTACCTCAAAATATGTTTTATACTTACCATACTTACCTTAAAAATAATCATGCATCTGATAGAGTTTTCATGTGGTCCTGATCGTTTCCATTACTCACTTCCTTGGTCCTTCTCCTCAAATCCTTGGAAGAAATTTTAGCATGTCATATTTTCCTATAGTCACTGAGAGGTAGATCTATGAAATTTCAAGAGACAGTGACTGCTACCGGAAGGAGTCCCTCGAAGGCTTGTTTGCACAATTTCTGCATGCAAGAGCGACAAGATAACTTGGACAACACTGCACAACTTTGAGGCTAAAAGAACTACGGCGGGATAGGGGTTTGGGAAGGACACCTCTATGGAATTTTTGAGTGTAGTGCAGCTGGACTACTGCACACTTCTCAAGAGCAGTGTTGGCTGGGTCCTCTACAAGCTATGAGGCTTTAGTAGGCAAGGGAGGTTGGTGTCTTTGTGCACTGCGGGGCTTCAGAAGGCAAGGTAGGAAGCTTTATGGTTGCATAAACAAAGCGCATATTTCTGGGAAGCTAGATGAGGCTAGGTTCCTTAGTAAATGGCTAAGTGTGAGATCATTGAAACATATGCAAACATTGATAGTACTCAACTGTGATTGCACACTAACACTTAGTGACACAGTATAGACCATCCAGAATACATAACACATACTTTTCTTGATGCAACAACCTTTGTGATGTGAGTGCGTGAGGTGAGTGTGAAACATATCTATGTGATGGAAACCACTCATATACACACAATTCCCTTGAAGCGAGACAACATCCCCTTTTCATGACAAACAACAACCTTTGTGCCCAAATATGACACATGTTGCATGAAGATGAGAACGCGGACAACTCTTAAGACCAAGGAGGGGAGTTTGAAATCAACATCTTACCAAACAAGTGACCAAGGATAATCGATCGCAGGATCCTAGGTAGCCTCCAAAATTTGCATGCGATACAAAATTTTGGAGGGTGTTGTAGCTGCTAAAAACTTGGCGACACATTGGTAGAACTCTATCTCTCTGTATGGACCTTTATTCGTGAAAATTGAGTCTCACCCTTCCAAAAGTATTGTTTAGTTCTTTGATCATCATAGTTCCTAGACAAGCTTGGTTGAAAGATGTAGTCCCTACCATTCTCTTGATCGATCATCACACATTCCAAGCCAAGTCAACCCAATTGATTTGAATGGGGATGAGGGGTATATTGGTGCACAAATAATATGACAGTCGGAGTTTAATTTTAATTTTTGGTGTTGCTCTACTACCAACAAACCTAGGTAATACCTCGATAGAGTCATGCGGGAACACAATCATCTCTCTTCTACCAACAAGCCTAGTCAGTACCGCAATCGAGTTACTTGCATCACCTCTCTACATAGGAATCCTTTCTCTTCTTCTAGCTTATTCATTTTTTTCAAAATTTTCATATTTTCATATTTTCAATTTTCATTTTTCAAAGAACTGTGCATAGGAACTTGTTTATTTCATAGGCGGAAGAGGGATCCCAACTTATTAATATAAGAAGAGGTTGTTCCTTCAAATAAGTATGTTATGTATACCTCTGACATACTTGTTGAGGTTTTTCCGCTCACCTTACTCTACTTGAATGAGCTAACAAGGGTTAAGCCAAAAAAACTTACTAGAGTAGGTGGCGCTAATGAGAGTGCAAGCATTGTGTTTTCACTAAGATTCACTTTTAATATTGTTAAACACACATGGGGAGCGAGAAAGATGTAAAAGATAAAACATGCAATTCAATTTTTGTTCACCTTGGACTGCTTAGTCTGTTTAGGTTCCACACTAACCCATTTAGGATTAGGTGCCCAACATTCCCCCCCTTAATTCGAAGGGTTATGTATGAGTCCAAGAAGAGAGATGAAATACAAAATGTGCAAAAATGCATGGCAGCACTAGGCTGAATTTGCTCTCTGAAATGTTGGTATAAAGGGCGGTGGTTTAAGGATGGCCACCAACACTGGAATGCTTAGTGCAGTTCTCGGAACTCTTCCAAAACTGGCAAGAAGCTGAAGTCTTCTGCTAGAGGCAATGATCCTATTGTTTTAAAGAGGGAAACCTTCAACCATAAAAGGGAGGTCTCAACTCAACCTGTGATGGTTTAAGGATGACCAACAACTCTGGAATGCTTAATGCAATTCCTGGAACTCTTCCAAAACTGGCAAGAAGTTGGAGTCTTCTACTAGAAGAAGTGTTCTCAATTTTGCTCCTGGGAATCTTCTGAAACTGGAAAGAAGCTGAAGTCTTCTGCTAGAGGAAGTGTCCCAGATTGCCAACTGAAGGCATGCTCAGGGGCATCTTTGTCTCTGGCTATAACTCTGAATCTGGTATGGCAGGTTATGGCTCAGGCTTACTTGATGTGGCTTTGAAGCTTGTAGATGACCATCATTTCCCCCCCTGTCAGATACAAGGTGAGATGATGAAGAAAACTCAACTGCAAGACTGTTCAACACTCTGGAACAAGTTCTGACATGTGATTGGAATATCTTCTTGGCTGTTGATGCCCATTGCCAAGAAGCGATCCATCCTAGATGAAACTTTGTTCTTGCAGGACGTTTGTTTCTGAAGCATCTGTGTGAAGAATGACTGGTTTTATGACAGTGCTTACATGGATGAAGATCAAAACAATGATCTTTCAAATGGCCAACTCGGTTACAGTGTTGGCATTTCACAATCTGTTGTTGTTGTTGTTGCGATGGAAAAGGAGTAGAATCTGGAACAGCTGGAGGTGAACTGTCATGAGGAGCAGGTGAATTGTCATGAATAAATCCAACACTCTGAAAATGGATGGGCTTGGCGTAGTCTGGAATATGAAAGGACAAGTCCTTGTCATATCCAAGACCAGTTCTGTGCTTGTTGTGGACAAGTTGTTCCCAAGGTCTGATGATGGGCTTGGGAAGTGTAGACTGAGTTTTTGCATCTGCATGTACAACTGCTGCTTTATTGGGTACTAAATCTGAACCCATTGTAACATTATTGACTTGCCGCTGATGGGTTGCTGTCTCAATGTTATGAACAAAAATAGGTTCTGAATGATGTCTATTTTGATGAATCTCTTCTTGCTTTAGCTGTGATTCAAGCTGCAAAAAATCAATTTTCTCTTGTGCATTTTGTAGACAGACCTGAATGTCTGTGAGAGAAACTTTGCTGATTTTTAATGTATCATGAGTAGTAGACAATATCAGAGTTTTGATGAACTTTAATACTTCATTGATTCTAGACATTTTTTCTTTAATGTCAGAACTACACCTTAAAAACTGAAAAGTAACACCCACTAGCAATATCCTTTATAAATGTGCAACAAATGATCAGTCTGCAACCAGCAAGCACCAATTACAATCCATATAAAAAATAAGATGATGAAGCTACGTTACTGTTGAAGACCTTAAATTTGATGCTATGATGATATCATTGAAATTGTGTATTTGATAATGATCAGTACAATATATGAGTCTCTGGTATCACTGCACTTGAATGCTAAAACATTGTATCAAAGGTGAAGTGATTGTTCCAGTGACAGAGTTATAGTGTACTGCTACAAGAACACAGTGACAAGGAAATGCAACTGTGAAACCTTGAAACCTTGCTTACTGTGAACACAGTGACAAGGAAATGCAACTGTGAAACCTTGCTTACTGTACCAATACAACCTGATTATTCCTTAATTACTGTAACTAGACATCATCAATATATATGTGACATTTCTGTTCTTGAGAAACCCGTGCCTTTTCATGGCATCAATACACAAGATTATTATAGCCACAAAATCTTCACCAATCTTTCCTCAAATCAACAGTAATTCAAAAGATTATTATAGCCACAAAACCTTCACCAATCTGTCCTCAAATCAACAGTAATTCAATCATGCGATATGGAGGAAGCCACTAGATGCATTCATGTTGGTTTTCTGTACACAAACCGATGTAAATCTTCACCCATCAATGGCTGACGTTAATATGATGCTTTTAGAGCCTTATGGGTCATTGTCCAATCCCAAAAGGCCACTGCTCTGCCCGAAAGTGGAAACCGACCAGCCTACAGGGAAGCCGCCTAACGTAAATGACTTATACAACTGGAGAAAACATTGAAGACATCTGTCAATGTGATTTATATTGTATGGACAACTGGATCAGTGATCTGAAAATGTAGCTTGTGCGACTTAGGACAAGAGGATCATTCAGTGATGTTCATTTTTTTTTTTAATTGACATAATGCGTCAATATCTTGAGTCATCATGATAATTTATAACCGCACACAAGAAACTAATATCGGTAGCTTTTCTCAATGTCAATGCCGAACCATTGCCTTGGAGGAATTCGGATCGAAATCCCGGGAGTTTTCTGCTTCACAAATGAAACCTAGAAAGGAAGAAGTGAAGGGCGAGAGCTAGACTAGATGCGCTCTTCACACGCCTACTTCCTTCCTTCCTTGGACACATTGCAGACCATTTTGATTTGGTTTAAACCCATTTTCCCACGACAGATAAGGTAAATTTCTTCAATGGTATCTCTAATAAACAAATTGTTGACACATTGCAGATCTTATTGATTTATTCAAACCCAATTTCCTGGTAGGTGGTTAAATCTAGGTAAATTTCTGAAATAGTGGAAACCGGTACATTTGTATTGAAATACATATTGCCGTAACCTTACATTCCATGCCCATCAGATAATAGATGAAAATCAAGCATAGAATGAATATTCTAAAGGTCTCTTACCATCGGACTATGACATCTTCATCGCATTCCCAATAAAATTCCTTAAACGCTCTTAACTCCTCAGTCTTTGGAGGTTGATTGTAAGCTTTCGAATGCACGTGATAATGGTCCAATTTTCTGCATAATCAATACGATGTCCAGGAAGTAGAAAACGAATAGGCTTTAATTATCTTCGCAATCTTCAATTATCTTCGCGTTGCTTCCCACATGGCGTCGACTTCATCTGGACACGTTTCTGTTGCTCAGCGATGTCCTCAATTTAATGGCGATGATTCATGGAATTAGAGGCAATGACTAAAGGCATTGCTCATTGGAGCCATGAATCAGTAGGATACTTGGGCAATGGCGGTGGCAGAAATATTCGAAATAGGAAAACTAATAGCATTGCTACTGTGCGACATCATAAGGCAGTGCATTCTGCTTACTTCTCTCCTAGTGGAAACTACCTTACAACCACAAGCTATGATGATAGTGTGGGAGTATCGAATGGACTCGACTCATGGAATACAACTTTTATATACCATTACAACCCACCATGTAGATGGATATCTTACATCAACAGAGATTATAACAATTTTACACAACTTATTCATAACAGCAATTCCTACCAAATTTGCTAAGCATCCTTTCGTCCACGACGTATTGGCAGGGGCCAACATAGGTGGTAGGGTGTATCTATGGCGAAAACACTGAAGTACCTCAATAACGTTGTCATTCCTTTGCGTTCTCAAAAGCCAGAGACGAAATTGAAGTGAAGACTTGGCAATCTGACTCACAATCAATGTGGAGAGAGCAGCTAGCGGACTTATGTGAAAGCGCTGTTATATATCAGCGTGGAGACTGAGACATCGTTTTGTAGGAGCAACGATTTCTGCAACAGAACATTTTTTGGTGAGCAGACCTGGACTGACGAACTCTAATTCTCCACTTACAAATGGAATCCTCGCTCAAGCGTTACCCAGATTATCGCGCAGAGGGCAGACCCTGATTATCACACAGAGGGCAGATGTGTCAGGCTACAGAAATGCAGAGCATGGGCAGAATAGGCAGGCGTGCAGGTGCGTATCAGCCAGACAATTTGCAACATGAAATAGGCATGCACACAATAATGACAGTTCTATCTGCAGGAACGCAGAACTGACATGCACAGAGAGGCCACAACTAGTGGCTCAAATTTGGCCAAGGCAGAAATTCGCCTACAGCTCTGATACCATGTTAAACACACATGGGCAGCAAGGACAATATGAAAGATAAACAGGAGAGTACATTTTTTATTAACAGGAGATATACATTTATAGTACATTGTTGTGACCATTGGGATTCACATCCCAAGGTCTCTTGGACTCCTTTTGTCCATTCAGCTTCCACACTAACCCATTGAGGATTAGGTGTCCAACAAAAATCGCAAAGTTTTGTCATTATCTTCCTTTCGTCTTTTGAAAAGAAAATTGTTAGTACTGTCGCTTGAAACAATTCAGATTTTTACTTAGCATTCTTTCTGTCATTCACACATTAAGAAAGTGAAAACAAATACATGCATGTGAATTTGCATTTAGATTGCTTGTTGATTTAGGACAGTGCATTTAGTGTGTGCTCTCTACTCTATGTTGAAAGATTCCCGCTTCTCTTTCCTTAGTAGCTAGGATTTTCATTGCAAATAAGAAGATTAAACGAATGTTTATCATCTTAGATTGCATTTTAGGAATTGTATATCTACATCATGCAGTGAACCTGAAAGGCAAACTTCTTAAGAAAGATCAAGTGTAAAATAAATTCAATGAACATAAAAACACTTTGGAACCTAACGCACAACATTTAGAAGTCTAGGCTAGAGACGTATTTCGGCGTTGTAAAGCCTGGTAACTATCGCTTTCATCATAGGTTGGGTGATTCCTCCTCTTTGAGATGAAAAGTGCCAGTGCGGACTTGTGCTCCCATGTACCGTCGAGTATATATTGGGAGACCACAATAGGCTATATCCTTTATCCTTAGGAAGCCGTGTCTGCCGCCCTATCGATCGCAATGCACT
>APFE030041900.1:0-20320 GCA_000404065.3 Pinus taeda
TTTCTTGACACAGACTTCAACATTGGTAACAAATTACTGTTAAATCCCGTCTTCTGGTTCTTTCTCCTCCTTTGGATAATCTTCATCATCAATTGTGTCAACGTCCAAGTAGTCGTTAATCGGTATGCAGGTGGGCTTACACCATATTTTCCAATCTAGGGCTTGGTAGGCCCACGAATAGTAATTCATGGTTCCACAGACAGAGAAATGCCAAAACTCATGCTTTCTCACATCGTGCCTCTTGTAGCTAACATACGAGCAAAGGTGCAGTGTGG
The DNA here is from genome assembly GCA_000404065.3 of Pinus taeda. Taxonomy (NCBI): domain Eukaryota; kingdom Viridiplantae; phylum Streptophyta; class Pinopsida; order Pinales; family Pinaceae; genus Pinus; species Pinus taeda. The sequence continues at coordinate 276 of APFE030041900.1, forward strand.
CATATGAAGGTCACACTTTGAACCACTCCACCATGAACTTGGATTTCATATGTGATTCCAACAATGGGATGTTGCATCTGAAGTTACTGAAGAGTGGGAAGGCTCAAAGAGATGAGGATGATTGGGAAAATTTTTTTAATGTCATATTCCTTCAATGTTTAATATGCAGTTGACATATAATATTTACAAAATATTAATAACAAAAATAATACAATATATGTATGTAACATTTTAAAAAATGTTAATAATTAACAAACATACATATACAAAGAGAGAGAGATTGTTTTCTATTTTGGAATATGAGGAGGCATGTATTAACATTGTAATGTGGAGAATATGAATCATCAATGAAATATTTCAATGCCAACTATGTATATATTATATAAAATGAGTAGAAATAAAAAAATTCCTATGCTTAAAACATTTTAGTAGTGTTTTTCTCAAAAATAGCATATATCAATCTTAATTCTAGATCTATTAGGAGTCAAAAGTAATCAAAGCTCTCGAGGCGGAAACCTTAAAGTAATCAAATATCTAGAGGTGCAAACCTTTCCTCACGTTTTACACTAAAATAAATGTTTGCATCTTGAGAAATTTGATCCCTCTAGACTTTTAATAGATCCAAAATTAAAATAAATCTTCATAATAAACAATAATACCAAAATTTAATTAAAAAAAATAAAAACAAAAATAAAAAATTCCATAACATAAACATAATTCTACGCAATTTGATATATAAAATCCTGAATAAATAAATATTAAATTTAAAATACTTAAACTAATTTTTAAACTAACATTTCCACAGTTTTCCATGTAAACATTTCATAAAAAAAAAAATTGAAATTTATAACTTAACAAATATAATATATTACAATTATAAATTGAACATACCCTCACGTTTTGAAATCAAACAATATTTATTAACTATTTTTTATAATTAAACCAATTATAAGATCCATATTTTAAATTTAAATAATTTCAATGTGATTCCTATTTTACATATTATATATATATATATATATATATATAATATATATTTTGGAAAATTATGTCATTTCACATGATTTACAAAGTTAAATTCATTTGTATTAAAATATCTATTAATATACCTTAATGATGTTTTTTTAATTATATGTATATTATTAATTTAATTGAGTAAATAAAACTGCCTTAATCATAAATGATTGATAAAATTCGATAAAATATTAATTTATAATAAGTATTTACTGTACTTATTTTATTATATTTATCAAATTTGTAGCTTTACTATTAATATTTTTTTATTTTAATTAAAAATAAATAAATAAATTAATAACACTATTATATTAACCATATTTTAATAGCTAATGATTAAGAATTTTTATATATAAAAAAAATAAAAGTTTAGTGAGAGATTCTTAAAATAAATAAAACCTTGGTCATTAGTTTAATTAGGAAAATTAAAATATATTACATTAACATGACCGAACATTTGTATTAACGAGGGGGGTTGTGAGGCAGCTAGTTCTTGCCTTGAATGGAAATAATGGCGAAGAAGAGACCTTGGTTCAAATGATCGCTTTGCCTATTGGGATTCTTGTGGCCCTAATTGAATCCAAAGAAAGGAGAATGGACAAGAAGATACCATGACTGGGTTAAAATGATTGCTTCCCTTGCCAAAAGAAGCCTAGTTTTCAAATGATTGCATGATCACTAAGCTTGCCTCAAGGAAGGGGGCACAAGAAGAAAATAGATAACATGGTTCAAATGATGATCGCTTTGATTGTCGGAGCTTAGCGTGTGTTCATAATCTAGCTAAGGTTGATTCTATCAAGTGTGAGTACTAGGGATAACTAGCTAAGCTTATTCTAGTCGGAACTATGCATAGATCTAGGCGAATACGAGAGAGGTGAAAAGCGTGCAATTCTTATTAGATATGTCGATTATTTGGGTTTTTGTGCTCTAGTCCGAAGAGATGCTTATAAAACTATCCTACGTTAGAAAAAAGACTCATCACTATGGTGTAGGTCTATGAAGACGACCATGCCTTGCTATGACACAATGAGGCCCTGAAAATGCACTCCAAGGCTCCGATAAACAAGCCCACCCTCCCTGCTACTCCAAATCATGATGCCATGGGTAAATGAATATTGAAAGGTTAGCATGATGGGTGAATGAATTTATCCACACTGTTGAGAATAAATCGAAGTCTCCTGGTCCTAAGCTATGCTCAGGCAGGTGAGGTCCTCACTGAGATGGGCAGAAATTGTCGTTGAGAAGAGTTTTGTGTTTCTCGTTTTTGTGGTGTGGGGAACGAGTATGTAGCATGTAGTAAGTGAAATCCAATTGATTGAGAGCCCCATATCCATTCAGAGATCCAAAGCGAGTAGTAGAAGAAAATTCTTCGAGACATTTTCACTCATATAATTTTATTATGAAAAAATTGTTCTCGATTTCACTAGATGCCAACAATATCTAGTAAGATATCAGCTACTATGCTTATGGGAGCATTACGTAAAATTCTTTCTATTCATTAAATCTTGAGGCGAGAGAGAGCATAATCTTGTACCACAGTGGCATAGCCATACAAATAGGTCCATAATTGGTGGATCCCACATCTGCACCAATCTTAGCCCCACCCCGAGTGATGATATTAATGCCTATGTATCCATGACTTGCTGAATCGTCAGATAGATAGGGAAACAAAACAGAATTTTTATTATTATCACCAAATGTTGCATCATGCTACATCTATTCACCAATTTGGGCAGTTGTCAGTGTCGCCCTTGTTTGAAGCATCACTACTATTTAACCTCGCATGAAACAGGTGGTTGGACAATGTAATGAACATAATTTGTTGTTTCATAATATAATCAGCGTGGATCTTTGTCCTCCTCAGTCTTTTCATTCATCATTAGAAACACAACCACATATCTCTCATGTGATGAACGCTAACGTGCATGCATACCAAATGCCATATTCATTGAGTGAACTCTTGCACATTGAGGGTGGCTAATGTGACAACTAGATCGGTGTCAAGGCAGAAAAGATGAAATTTTATAGACAGTAGAGCTCGTGTCCTCCCCTGGGCACAGTTAGGAGACTAGTAACCTCATATTGTCTTTAAGAAGACCAAAAAACTCAAATTGATTGTAGCAGCTTCATAGCTAGTATAGAACTTTGTTGGGGTAGTGTTTTGACAAATCCCTGTGGTAACAATCTTTGTGACACTAGAAACAGTTATGTCATTTTTGATACTTTTTACCAATCTATGTGACACCAGAAACACGTAGTCCCTTTCTGATACTTTGTGGCTAGTACTCTTAAACTCCCTTGCTTTCTAAAGTACAACTATAAAGTTCATCGACTAGTAGAGCTTGATGCTCCAAAACATGTTGAAGAGGAAGCATTTCAAATGATAGAAATTGGTTGGATGGTATTGGCTGAAGTGGATCTATTCAATGCATCCGGTGGCATATTCACTCAGGATGGCAATGCGAGTTGAGGGAGGAGCAATTCATTTGCGGCGAAGGCTCTCCTATCAAAAATAACTTTCATTTTGTGCTGGTAATTCTGAAGGTTTCCACTCAACTGCTGATCCAAGATTTTTTACTTACAGATGCATCAGAATTACATATAACAGAGCGAATTAACTATGGAACTTAAAAGCACATAAAGAATATGGAAATAACGAGAAGAGCTTCAAACCATGAGACAATTATTTGATTATGGAGTTCGTACAATTTGGTCTACGTCTTCGGGCCTTTGCTCAATAGTTGGGAGGCCTTCATTCATTAAATGGCATGGAAAGAAAGAAGTACAAGCAATTTTTTATATAAAGCATCCTTATATCTCCAATCTGGAAGATGGAAGAAGAATAGAGAGCCTAGCTTTAGAAACAGAGAGTACTACTAAACTCCTAGCAAAGAATCATGCAAAAACGCCTATCCAAACACCCAATTTGGATAATTGGGCCTTTTGTAACTTCTGAGAACGTCCTTATTGCAGAGGCTAGCTCCCGACCTGTTGTCAGGGTCAGGGTCTACTGTACAATAGATTCTGAATTAATCGACCAATCCTCTCTACCTTTCTCCGACACGGATGGTCCTTTATATAAGCCGGCGAAAAATCCTTTAGTACCTGGGAAATTCCAAGAAAATGTTGAAGTTTAGCAAGTGGGCATTTCCAACAGAGGTTCTTGGGGCCATAAATAGTGTGTTGAAACAACTATTACAAACATAGAAAAAACCTCCATCAAATAGTCTAAACACACTGTTTGTTTTAAACCTCAAATCTACAGACAATACAAAGAATTGGTGCTTCCTTGAACCCAGCGACATTAGCAGAGAATCAACATTTTTTTCAATGAGTAGACAAAGGTGTGCCTGTTACATTAAGCAATGAACACAAGGTAATCAAGGCGGATCCATCGACAATTATAAACTGAACTATAATAAATATCGCATCCAGGATCCATCACAAATCGCAATCGGCGAATAAACCAAAACCCAGACATCACGCGCTATGCAGACCCACCAGGATTATTAACATAGTGTATAAAATATTGTGTCCAGAAGCCCCATCGCAAATCGCAATCGGCGGGGTGTTACTCTATGAAACTCCTCTTGCTGCGATCTTCGATTGCAATTCATCGCATCACAACCAGACTTGCTCCAGGGGATGATTTCTTAATCTTTTGTGATGTACGATTACAATATCGCAAATCACAACCCGACTCTGTGATTGCGATATATCACATTGCAACTTGGATTACACTGGGGGCCGATTCTTTCACCTTTTCCTTTTGCGATGGGCGATTATGATTTGATTGCATCGCCACCTTGGGATGATTTTCCTTAAGCCCCGACATCTAACTTCTATGATATGCGATATGCGGGACCAATGGAAACCTACCAGTTGGCACTTCCCCATTTGCTGAAGAGTCTTGCCACGTTATCCTCTCGTGCCACCTGCCCAAGTCAAACCTGATCTTTGAATTGCTCTAACTTCTTCAAATGAACTCGATTTGAGTGTCATTCACACCATAGGAATCAGCATGACGAGCACTTCGATCCAATCCTAAGTTTATCTAGATTTTGCCACTTTGAGTTTTGAGCCTTCTTACCATGCCACTGGTACTTTCTGAAGATCCACCTGGATCAATCCTCCCCACTAAGAGATTTCGGAATGCCAAAATCATTCTCAATCAATTACAAAGTGAGGAAATTGCTCCATCACCTTTTTCTTCATCCATCGAGCTTTACTCGGATGCATTCCTTTTGAAGCCCACACAAATGTACCCATGACACTGTTTGTGTCCTCGCCAAACCACACTTTCAACCGCATGCATAGAAATCTAGTACATCCTTTGCAATCATATACAAACCATACATTACTTAAACAAACCCTCACTTGCCAATCATTTATAACGCATACTCTTTGGTCAAGGATTATATAATAAAAACCAATATCTCAACTATTCATAAGGAAAGGCCACAAACATCATCGTTGTGTTTTCAAGTGATGGGAAACACATCATCACTTTTACATTTACTTGCAACTCATGATTTACAAATCGTGGCCATAACAAGCTACCATATCTAAAAAAACCATATTTTACTTAATAAAGAAGACCACCATAAATGTGGTGTATTCATTTGTTGATCATTTTCACCCATTGGCTTCTTTATTGATACCTTCTCAGCATGGAACATATTGTGTGTGGCTCTGTGGTGTCTGTTGATGCCTCGAAAATCGTTGCATCAACATCGGGGAAAACCACTCGGTCCGGACCTTAATGCAGCTCCTTTTCCGTTTGGGATGGTGGCTCTGACAGGATATAATGGGACCAGTTTCCCAATGATGAATAAAAAGGGGATGGATGAGTGACTAGTTTTCTAATAAGTGATAATGGATGGATGGCTTAATCTAAAGAGAGAAAATACAAATAACTATTCTATCCCGGGAAATTTCTATTCTTAAGTGCAATGTTTGATAATCTCTGTTTATAAATAAGCATATAGATGACTCTATTTGATAAACATAGACATTCATTCTATAGTAATTGCTTTGTTCAAATAGTTGAACAAAGTAATTAATAAAACATTGTTACACTTGTCTTTTATATATTACTGATACATGTATGACTAAAAGAAAAGCATCCTGTAAACATCCAATAGTGGAAAGTATAAAGAATGTTGTTAAAACACATGCATATATTCAATAATAGCAAGAGTAATCAAATAACAATTCACATAAAAAGAATGAATTCAGACATAGATAGTAGTACCATATGTGCTGCAAATCATTCCCAACATCAATCGTAATTCGAATTCCTTCTTTCAACTCAGAGATACTTTTAAATAAAGGCAGTAGTGCACATCCATATAAAAGCTTCATTGTCAAAAATTGGAATAATTTGGCCCAGTCTTTATAAAAAAATATACCTGAAGTACAGTAGTGCAACTTCAGGTTTGAGTCTTATACAAAAACTGAGGACCCTTTCTAAATGCATGAAAGGGTCTATAAATACTTAATAAAACTAACTAATTACAAAAATAAAATGCTATTTAATTGGTATAACTTGATCTTGAATATCTCCTCCACAAAAATCTGGTAGTCGGCAGCATGATTCATCACTCTGGCTGTTTTCCTTTTGATTTGAGTTGGCATATCGCTAGCATCGGTTCCACTTCTTGAGGGCGACTGAGACGAGAATTGAGCTGAGCCAAGTATGTGGCATCATGTATATCAGGAATGATACACCCGATTGCATTTGTTAAACACTTGAGGGCGGCTCTCTGGCTGTATGGTTTTACTAGGAACAACCAATAGGTGTCCCAAGTTAAACTTTGAATACCTGTAATCAACCTCCCATTGTTTTCCAGCTCTTGATAACATGATTTCTCCAATGTTTTAGCCAATAGCAATTTACCTGGTGTACATTGAGAGATCATATTAGATAAATAGAGAGTATTGTTAATTAATTCAATCAAATTACTTCTGGATAATTTGCATCTAGAAACTGCTCTCTCTGCCTACATCAACTGGGACTGCCATTCCAAGAATAGGATTTCTTTATGTGATTCTAGGATTTTAGGCAAATTTGTTGCCTGTCCCTCACTGATGTCCTGCCAAGTAAGAAAATTTGTTAAGGTCTCATCGGCCTGCTCTAAGTCCTGTCTAGCATCGACTGATTTATCGATTATTGATGCTGTGATGTCACAAAGGGGTTCAACTTGAGAAATTTTATGACACAATAGTCTTATTTGTGTTACCAGTGCCTTATTAATCTGTAGCGCTTCTATCCTGAAATCGGCAGGCTGCGGAAGACTCTTGAACTTCTCTATTTGCAGTGATAATTGAGCAATTTGCTCATCTTTTGTCTTCACCATTAGTTCATTCATCGTCTTCAATTTTGCCAACGCTTCCGATAATTCTTTCTGCCTTTGAATCACGCTTGAATCTACCCTCTGTTTTTCTTCAAGTAGGTGCTTGTTCAGTTGATTATTTAGCTACTGTTGAGTTGACAATTGTTGTTCTACTTGTTCAGCTTTGTGTTGTGCCTCCCATAGCTTTGTTTTAACAAAATGATTGCCTGGTCTTTTTCTTTTAGCAAATTACTCACTTCCGACGCCTTGTCCATGGTGGCCGGCGAATAGGCTCCGGCATACTGGGACAACTTTGTTAGGTCATCGGAAGGATCGAACTCCTCCTTCCAAACTACGTTGGTTGTCTCTGTTTGTTCGGGGAATAGGGAAGGTTGATCAATCCTTCTCCTTTTCCGCTGTCGCTTTACTACGGTCGTGTGTTTTGGGCTGTAAAAGACATCCAATGGAGGTATATCCTCCACCTGCAAAATGATTTGATCCGAAGGATCTTTCAGAATTATTTCTAAGTCTGTACTAGGGGGTAGGCCGCTGGTTCCTTCACTTGGAACCTTTTTTGACACTGTATCCTGTGTACCTGTCGCTTTGGATGTGTCGGCATCTTTTGAGCTTTCCAGATTGCTTATGATTGAGTCGAATTGCTACCATTCTTGGAGCAATTTCGGGTCAATCTGGGTATCGACATTCACATCCTTGCTGCTCTTATCCTGCTCCTTTTTCTGTTCCTCCTCATGTATTTTATCTTGCTCTTTCCTTCGCGCTTCCTCCTGTTCTTTCCTCTGTACTTCTTCCCGCTCTTTTCTGTGGACTTCTTCAAAAATTTCTGATGTAGCAGGAGGTTTGTCGGTAAGTCGCTGTTCAGGCTCGCTTGATTGTGTCATCGGGGCAGTAGCTAGTAAATCTAGAGACAGAGTTTGCAACCTCTGCTCTCTGAGTTCGTTGAATTCCACTAACCCGTCGTCGTGATATCTCATTTTTGCTAGTGTTTGAACCTGAAATAATGACTCCGCCGAAGAAAATAGGTCATCAAACTCATCTTCTTTATGTTCAAACTTAGTGAGTTTTGCCTGTTCCAGTACATTATAGACGATTTTCCTTGGATCAAATCGTCTATTAGGAAGAGTGAAGAGATTTAGTATATTTATCTTTTCTGCTTCTTTCTCTGCATGTTTATAGTCATGCAGAGTGTAAACACCACACCTTAGAGGAAAAGGAGGCCAAACTTGCTTCTTTGAATTCCTCAGAGTCTTGGTCGCTCCTACGGACGTAATCTGATATGCTATTTCGCTAGCCAATAGTTTGTTGGGTATGTACAAGAGAAGAACACGAGGACAGGCAAGGCTGGCGAAAACTCTTATATATGTAAATTTATCCTCTCCGAACCAGTTTCCTAGGGCGGTCAAGTCAATCTCTGCTTGCGAGGAAATCTTCGAAGCAGGCCTGTCAAAAATTGCATAGTAAATGGGTAACATAAATCCATTACAAACTTGATACAGGTGGTCTTTATAATGGGCTTTCCACAACTTCTGGTGATAGATATGAATCGGCATGGGGTCTTGTGGAGTCCATCTCCACCCCAGCACAGGAAATTCGGAGTTAAAACAGAGAGTATCTAAGATGTAGGCACTATAATAAAATGGAGGAATAGACCTATCGGTAATGCGAGTTTTATTTATGAACTCAAGAATAGCAGTTGCTAACTTATCAGATAATATATTTTCCCAATCCATTATTTCGCTATTGACTTCTGCTTCCATTAAAGGAACCATTTCTATTGAGAATTTTGAGGAATCATGCAACCCCCAAATCCTACACCTCATCGCCCTAGCGTAACAATAAGGAGAACATAATGAATCGACAAAGTACTTACCCGAGGACTCATGCTTGTGTTTTGCGGGGTTCTGTCTCCATTCCGGTATAGGTGTTGATTCAGTTTCATTTTCATCTCTGAACTTCTCCAGAAATGCTTTGTTATACTTCTTTTGTGGTTCAGGAAAATGGTACATTTGTCTCAAATTATTGGGTTGAAACGAACCGAAGACTCTCCCGTCGACTGTGCAAAATGTTTTGTTTGTAACCGGGATTTCCTCAACTGCCCACCTTACTACATCTGTGTATGGAAGAATTTTCTCTCGAGCCGCTATTCGGTGTAAGTAGGAATCGGCTAAATCCTTTAGGGTAGCCTCGGACTTTTGGTTCGAACCTTCTGTAGCTTGTACTGATACTGCTTCAGGCTCTTCGGCTTCAACAAGATTATAGATGCTTTGCCAACTAGTATTGCCGAGGCCAAGACAGATAGTGTCTGAGATCAATCCTTTTTTACTTGGTCCCGGATCGGCAGTAGATTGTCCTGTCACTACGGGAGTTGAAGCTGTTCCAAATCTTTTAGATTTCTTCCCCATTTGGCCTAAATTTGCTGCTTCAGAGGAGCTCTGCGCAGGAGATAAAATGAACGTAATGCAGAGAATAGGTGGTGCAAACCAAGTATGAAAGAGTTATATCAATCAATGAATAATGAAGGATTAAAATAATATTGCCGTGGATACAATCTCTAAAGAGATTTTGGCATAACTACTCCATTAATTGGCCATTTAATCCTGTCAATCATTTAAATGCTCATCATGTCGTTTATTTTCCGAATAATTCATTTAAGCGTGGCTTTGATTTTTTGGCGGTTGATCACAAGTGAATCACTATCGGGAATAGAAAGGCTTTTAATAATAATTTAACATAATATACTCAAGCCTTATCAATCCTTTTTTAAATTCACGCTTAGATTTATCGCAATCGGAGATCAGAGGAATGCTCGAGTAGTTACATTTGTGTCATTGCGAAATCCCCGATTGCCGATAGCGATAAAGCCAATTCGCATCGAGAGTTTTTAGAAGGGTGCCTTGTGTTGCATGTATGTTATATTTCCCCGATCGACGATAGTGATATCGCATCGGAGCAAAGAGAGAGGGCCTTTTGTTACAATCGCTTACCTTTCCCGATATCCGATAGTTATTTGCTTGTCGGATCGGGGCAAACCAATGGGTCTTTTTGTTATGCATCCTTTGTTATTGCAATATGCGATCTTGCGATCGCTTCATCGCAATAATAAAGAATTATTCATTTATTTTTATAAGACCGATTTATGTTCATTCAAAAGGTTTATAATGTATTGTTTCTTTCCGGACCTTTTGAGGAATGATGAGTTGATACCCATTTTATTCATAAATCTAAAAGGGACCCATTTCATATTATAGTTTGAAGGTAAAATTTTATGAAATGGGGGGTTGTTGTACAGCACAACAGTGTCCCACCTCATTATAGTGACTCCCACGGTTCTTTCTCCTCCAAACTTTCTGAATCATCTTGGAGTGCTTTCCCCTGATATGCCTCTGATAACAGTTTATGGATCCCTCACTATCACTGGAATGTAGTGAGGTGCCCTCATCATTTGTGATCGGTAGGTCACTAGATGTTTTGGAGCATTCCCCAACTTTCTTCCTAACATACCCGAGTTCTGCATGATGAGGAAATTCCTCCACTTTGATGGGGTTTACGATGTCGTGGCCATTAATGCTGAGCTCTTCCCCTGATGCCCCATTTTCTTCAACAATTTGGATCCGATACGTGTATTATGTTTTTCAAAAATAGTGAAATCATCATCACGAAAGGTACATGAAGCTCAAGAGTCACTTTTTACATCAAGGTGGTTATGCTGCAACTTTTCCAAGGGTTCGTCCTTGGCTTGTAACTAGCGTAGCAACCTTTGTTTCTCCTTTTCGACTTCTTGTGGGAGTCTCCTTAGCTCAGTATTTTCTACTTAAATTCTTTGGTTGATCTCCTCAAGTTCCTAGAGCCATGCTGCATTGGGTGTCCTTTTCACCTTTGGTAAAATATCTATTGAGACCTTTGTTTCATCACTCGAGTCGGAAACGAGATCGATGGGTGCATCTGCTCTGATCCCAAGAGTTGCAATCTTCCTTTCATCATCAGAATCTGACCCTAGTTCAATTGGTCTACCTCGGGAAAATCTTGTAGTTGTGACCTTCCTGTCTTCCTCTGATTCAAACTTGTGATCTTGTTGTGGGGTGGCAGTTTTCTTCTGCCTCTCCCTTCTTTTATTCCTCCTAGGCCTCAGCTCAAGGTGCAGTTTCCAACAATTCTCTTTGTTGTGTCCCTCTTTCTCACAATGTGTATAAGAGGGCTTTGCTCCTCTTCTCTTGGTTGTTGCGACTTTTTTTGGGTGGTCATTTTGTTCATGCGCCCCCCTTCTCTCAAGATGCATGGCCTTCACACTGGCCTCATCGATAGTGGCAGGATCGAACAATAATAATGAATGTCGTATGTAACTATGTAAGGAACTGGTACACTTAGTTACAATCTCTGGTGAATCTACTAGAATGCTCAAAATCAATTCTTGTTTCCTAAATTCTTCAGTGAAGTTTTGCACATTTTGACCCTTGCTTTGCCTTAGGTGTTTCCATTCCATTAATTCTTTTTGTCTATATTCGAGAGGGTAAAATAGATTTTTCAATGCACAAACAAATATTGACCATGATGAAAAAAGGTTACCAATTTTTTTGCTATCTTGCAATCTACCATCCCACCAAACAAGAATGGTGCCACTTAGTCAAATCGATGCCAACTGGATCTTTTTCTCATCTTCTTCGATCTGGTGGATCCGGTAGTAGACCTCAATCTACCTAATCCAATTGTTAAGCTTTTCTGCATTACACTCTCCAACATACATAGGCAAGTCAAACTTTACATACAGTTTAAGGAAAGGTTTCTTAGATGTATGTCTGGAGTCGCGATTGGAGTGATGAGAACTATCACTTGAAGGAGGAGAGGGACGGGGATCTTCTCCACCATCAACTTGACCTACTGATCCACAATCATATGCATCTCTTCTTCTCGTGTTGGAGGGCCTTCTCATAATCTAAAAATAGTTTTTTCACTTTCTCGGCCATATTGTAGAATACCTTACGGAAATTATGTTCTTCTTCCCAACGAGCCTCTTCATTTGCCATGTTCCTTCTTTGTTGTGTGCATCCTGCTTCTGGTTCATAGGACCTAAGTGTTCCTTCTCCTTTTCGAAATTTGTTCCCAGTTAGCATATACTAATGCAATTCACATCAAAAAAGAATTACTCTGACACCAAACTTGATCCAAGACTTTTTACTTACAGATGCATTAGAATTACATATAACAAATCTAATTAACCATGGAACTTAAAAGCACATAAATAATATGGAGATAATCATAAGAACATGAAACCATGACACAATTATTTGATTACAGAGTTCGTGCAATTTGGTCTACGTCTTCGGGCCCTGCTCAATAGTGGTGAGGCCTCCATTCATTAAATGGCATGGAAAGAGAGAACTACAAGCATATTTTTACATAAAACACCCTTATACCTCCAATATCGAAGATGGATGAAGAATGGAGACACCAGCTTCAAAAACAAACAATACCAGTGAACTCCTAGCGAAAAATCATGCAAAAATGCCTATTCAAACACCCAATTTGGATAATGAGACCTTATGCAACTTCTTGAAATCTCCTTGCTGCTCAGGCAAGGTCCTAGGTTGCTTCCAGGGTCACAGTCTACTACACAATAAATTCTAAATTAATCAACCAATCCTCTCTGCCTCTCTCTGACAGGAATGGTCCTTTATATAAGCTGGCAGAAAAATCCCTCAATACTCGGGGAGTTCCAAACAAACATCAAAGTTTAGCAAGTGGAAGTTTCCAACATAGGTTCTTGGGGCCGTTAATAGTATGTCACAACAACCCTTTCAAACTAGAAAAAACCTCCATCGAACAGTCCAAACAAACTTCTCATTTTAAAACTCAAATATGTGGACAATACAAATAATCGGTGCTTCCCCGAACCTGGTGACTTTAACAGAGAATTGACTTTTTTTTCAATCAGCAGATAGAAGTGTGCATGTTACATTAAGCGATGAACATAAGGCAATAAAGGTGTACCCATCGGAAATTATAAACTGCAGTATAATAAATATCACATCCGGGATCCATCGCAAATCGCAATCAGCGGATAAACCAAAACCCATACATCATGCGCTCTGTGGACCTGCCAGGATTATTAACATAATTTTTAAAATATCATGTCCAAAAGCCCCATTGCAAATCGCAATCGGTGGGGTGGTACTTTATGTGATTGCTCCTGCTACAATCTGCGATTACGATTCATCGCATTGCACCCTCAATTGTTCCCGGGGCTGATTCCTTAAAATTCTGTGATGTGCAATTACGATATCGCAAATCGAAACCCGACTCTATGATTGAGATATATCGCATTGCAACTTGGCTTGCTCCGGGGGCCGATTCTTTCACCTTCTCCTTTTGCAATGGGCGATTGCGATTTGATCGCATCGCCACCTTCGGGCCTATTTTCCTTAAGCCACGACCTTTGACTTCTGTGATATGCGATATGCGGGTCCAATGGGACCCTACCACTTGGCGCTTCCCCATTCACTGAAGAGTCTTGCCATGTCATCTTCTCTTGTCACATGCCCAAGTCAAACTTGATCTTTGACTTGCTCTAACTTCTTCATATGAACTCAGATTTGAGTGTCGTTCACACCGTAGAAATCAGGATGACGAGCATTTCAATCCGATGCTAAGTTTATCCAAATTTGCAGGTTTGAGTTTTGAGCCTTCTTACCATGTGAGTAGTACTTTCTAAAGATCCACCTCGATCAGCTACCCACTAGTTTGTTGCATTTAAATAACTTGGTTGACTCTCTTGATAAGATCATTTGGCTTATTCTGCATCATAACTAGCATAGAAAGTTGAACATATATCCCAATTTCTATTTAGGTAGTCTCTTATAGTCGCAGTATAACCGATAGAGAGTCTTTGTGTTTGTGTTAAATGGTGTATTCATCTCAGTGTGAATACCTACAATTGAATGTACGAATATGTGCATTGATTGACTTGTTCAATCTGTATTCTATGTGTTTAAACGTTTGTTCATTGGTTTGTTGAGACTTCACGGAAATGGAGATCATCCTTTGGGTTATTCCTTATATATGTAAGTGTTGGTCATTCATTATCATTCGATGGGAATTGGACGATATTCGATTGACAATTAGACATGCCCTTTCATTCTTTGAAAGAAGTAACTGTCAATCATGAATTATATACGTAATAACACTAGATTCAATTTTCTAATGAGAATGCATGCTCTTATTATATGAGAGAGATTTTATTTCTAATTACAGAGGAGCATATGATATAAGCTTTTCGTTATAGCTAACAAAACCTTAAGCGTAGTGTCAACAAAGCGCTAAGATAAGCCTCTTAGAGGGTATCATGCTTTGAAGCTCTTGAGAAGTTGTTAGTTGTTGTAACTTGCTGGATCTTGTCTAGTCTCCTATTCTCACAGTTGTTAGGTGTTGGAATCTCCCAAGAATTGTAGAAATTTGTAAACCTTGGGTGTAAATGGAAACTTGCAATTAAACTTTATTGTTCACGAATCATAGGATGCTTTGCGTGATGTGAGAAAAACATCTTCATCTTCAGAGCCATCAACTTCGAGGCATGGTGGATGCGATTGGCTCTCGAACTCACTCAAATGTTGTTGATGGTTTATAGGGGAAGAGAGTGAGGCGGAAACGATTCACACAACGTCCTCATTTCGGTCTATGCCACTGAGGCCAAACACCAAGTTGAGGAAGAGAATCTTACAACTGAGGTTAACTAGTTCATGCAAGATAGAAATTCATAGTTTAGCCAACTAAGAGCCATGATGATCGCTATTCAAGTACAAATGAATTCGATGAATTTGATGGGGGCGAGTTTAAGGACTCTCAATAATGAGCCTGAAGCTTCCAACCTTCAATAAACACCCAAAACAATAGACACTACAACAACATGCAGCAGCTCGCACAACAACATGTACCACCACGAAAAGTACTTTAGCTTAGCATTATAACATTTCATAACATTTAATATCTGTTAAAGTGTTAAACTAAGTTTAGCATTAGTTTACATTAATGAAACTTAGTGAAACATATTTATGAAATAAGGACACATAATAAACGCTTTTGGCCTCTCCACCTCAGGGAGAGCGGAATAAGATGGTGAAACCATATAGGCCTAAAAACTTTGCTGATAAGTGATCGAGAGTAATAACAAACAAGTAAATAAGTAAATTAATGTTTTAACATAGCCATTTTATTACAATAGTGTGTCTTTGGCAAGGACTAAAAATATATAAAGATAGGAAAAAACACACATTAACCCATGAAAATATATATGATATATAATTTGTACAATACATTAATAAATCCAATTTAAAAAATAAAAAAAAAAAGAAAAGATTAAAAAGATTATCCTATAAAGAAAAGATTTACAAAATGATATGGTCTCTTAGAAATCTACATGAAGACACTCTAGTTTTGGTGTTGGCTTGACTATTGGCGAGGTTGGAACATACCATTAATTTTAAAAAATTAAATTAAAAAGAAAAAAAAACCAAAACCAAAGTTACATGATGGCGAGCTTGTAACATACCATTAATTTTAAAAAATTAAATTAAAAAGGAAAAAAAAAACCAAAAACAAAGTTACATGATGGAATTAGACAAATTATTTTATCCATATAATGGACAAATTATTTGTAAAATATGAAAAACAGTAAGGAACACCAGAAAAGTTCTGGTATGGTATCTGTCTAGGCAATCGGGATAGTGAATGTCAACACTGTGTATTCTTTGGGATTGTATTTTTTGATACACTCGTGTAATGCAAATCGGTAACAACATCTGACCTGTACTGGCCTCTATAACCTCTAACTAGGTTCGGTGCAAACACCAGCAGCGATATGGCAGCCAAAGCTACTGTAACAACCACAACTACAACCAACATTGAACTTAACGACGCTTCCCTCTGCAGGACAGGGACACTGTTAGGCAGTGTAGGATACGTATCTGGTGGTGGCATTATACAGTAATCACCGTTGAAGTACACCATCCGAGGAAATGCCCATCCCTGTTTGAAAGTGAATGTCTGAGAATTCTTCTGGAGGAGCATTTCAGTCTGGACACTCCCCGTTGGTCCATTTTCCATGAGAAAATCGTTGATATATTTGAGTCCCCAAAATAATGCAGTATCATCTGCAAAAG
This sequence comes from Pinus taeda, assembly GCA_000404065.3. Taxonomy (NCBI): domain Eukaryota; kingdom Viridiplantae; phylum Streptophyta; class Pinopsida; order Pinales; family Pinaceae; genus Pinus; species Pinus taeda. Next base: position 16,792 of record APFE030041900.1, read on the forward strand.
CATCAGCACAGGAATAAAAAAATGACTTGGGAATTTCAGTGCAAAATTGATAGTTGTCATTTAGAAGCAGAAAGAAAAGGATAAAGCTGTAGTGGCCATGGGTTACTTACTCAGAGACAGAGACCCATATGGATTCAGTGGCTTGTAGTTGAAACTGAAAACTCCAGTCAAATTGTCAAAATTTGGATGCCTAATAATAATGTTCCAGTTACTGTAATTCATTCTGTAATTAAAATTTATAACAGTGACTTTCACCTTCCAGTACAATTTATAGTTCTCCTTGACGTGCCAATGTATTTGAATTGGGCACATGTGAGTTGTGCACTGTAAAAGAGTTTTGTTGTTCTGGGGTGTGTCTATACCTGGTGTCTTGAGATATGGGGAATCTCCCCTGCAACACGCAAAAAAAATCTATGATTTCTCTGTCCTGCCCATAAAATTGAAAACGAAAAGCACTCAGTAAAAGTTTGGTAGAATTGGCATACTTAATACAATTGCCCGGCTGACTGCTACTGTTCTGGCAGGCACAGGAACATACTGAACAGGGGACAACAGTGTCGCTGTAGAAAGATGACAAGGCTACACAACAGGTAGGAGCATGATGAGCTATAAATTGTGAATATGCGCAGGTCAGTTTCCAGGTCACTGCAATAAATTAAACCCAATAATCACATTAACCCAAATGCATAGAAAATGGTTTGTCATGAACATTGGCCGTTGTATAACATTGGCTATACAACATTGGCCGTTGTATATTATGTAGATCAGTATAAATCAATTAAAATTAATTTAATGGTAGATTTCAGAAATATTTTGGAGTTTTGGAGTTTGATGGATATGAACAAAATTAAATGTTTGATGTAATTTCTATTTATTAAACGAAATATTCAAAAAAATCTGCAATAGAGAAGAGTATATCCGTTAAATTAAAATATTTCTAAAATCTACAAAAATAAAAATAAAAATAACTGAATATCTATTTAAACTTATTTAGATTAGATATGTCTCTAGGCTGTGTCTCCACAAAATTAAATTAAATATTTCCAAAATCAACCATGAAAATCAAGATAGCTATATAAACCTATCTAAAATGTGTTTATGCAGTGTTAAAATGAATGTGCCTACTCAAAACTTGAGTGTAGCGGTGCCCAGTTTGACTGATAAACTTGCTGGGTTTAACGACCTTGGCAGGACCACAAGTATATCCAGGGCTAGGTGTATTGAGAGTGAAATTCTGGGGCAAGCTAACATTTGCAGCACTCGTCCCACCGCTGCCAACGGTCAGTTGGAAGGCTGCCACTGATGTGGCAGGATCCTGGGCATAAGCTGATATGACTCCCCCTCTGCAGCAATTTGCAACTTGCTGGTCGTAAGGAGTTTCAGGCGTCAAATCGACAATAGTAGGACTCTTCATGCAACAGAAGGGAACGGTGCCCGGATAACCAGAGCAATCGCCTTGCTCAGTGGCCTCTGCACCAATCATCGACCATATTGTTTCTTTCTCTGCCCATGTCCAGCCCAACTGCCACCCGGGACTCTCTATATGTCTGTACTGCTGATAATTCGACAAACTTACCGTTGCCTGCATATCATCAAAATCCCCCAGAAACACCACCATATCAATATGTTTGATTACTATAAAGCATATGTAATCTCCATTTTAATACAGGTAGGATTACTCACAACATAGCCATTAATGGTCCAAGAGATGATGTCCCATTTGATGGTAATGTTTCCATTTGGGTCTAGAGGATCAAAAGCATCTGCAAAACGCCCATATCATTTTGTAATAGTTTCTATTATTCTAAAATCTGCCTTTGAAGGAATAGAGTTCCAAGCTTAACCTAAAAAACATACAGTGATTTCTTTGTAAAAAAGTCAACGAACCTGCAAGGATTGCTGAAATAAGTATTAAAGGCAACATGAACCATAGAATACCAGATGATGCACTTGACTGAATACCCCATTTCCAGGTGAATGTGAAGTTAGAGGCCGAGAGTTTCTCCATGAATACCAACCTGTTAGTCAACGACCCTTTTTCTCTGAGAGAGGCTCTGGTTCATTTATGGGAACCCAACTGGAATAGCCAATATAGAAGAAGCGAATGAAGCCATTTGAGTCCGATGAATCTTCTTCGGTCTAATAAATAAGCTAACCTCAACCTAAACTCAGCCTCGATCTAAAAAAATTAACAGGTACATGTTTGCAGTCTGACCGCAGTCGAGAGTGTAAAATTGACGTGGATTCTAGAAGTATTTTGGTTGACTACTGGAGGTGGCAGGTGTTCTTTATTAATCGATTAAATTTGCAGAATAAAATATGGTTATTACTATGCAGCGGACAGTAGAGTGTTTCTAGCATGCAACTTGCAACTTGCATCTCATTTTCATTGATACAATTACATATTGAGACATGTCACATACTGTAACTCTAGTTATTAGACATGTGACATTAAAATTTATTTGTTGAATTATCTATTGTGGTTTATATTGTAGTTATTAAAATTAGTAATTAAAAAAAAAATTAATTGTTGAATATATATAATTTTTATTTAAAAATCGAAATTTTATTTACTGGTCACAACCCTTACATTCCACCATAATCTAACACTCTAAAGCCTAATGTATATGCAACCTATGCTTATGCCCTTTTTTTTAATGCCTATTGTATATATTGAAATAGGTTAATGCCTGTTGTATATATTGAGATAGATCCCTATTGTATATCTTGAAATAGATCCCTAAATACAAAGAAAATTTGCACAACATTAGAAACTAGAATTTAGAACTCTCCAAAAACTTGTCAGCAAGAGGCATCTTCGGAATTATTTTAGTTGGTTTGGAGCTTGAACCAACGTACTACTGAATCGACCAGAGTACGTCATGGGAGACGACTGAGGCTTGTCTTTTGCCAAAAATGGGTGACCCTGAGATTTAATACATTAATTCCCGAGTGATTTGCTTGCTCCATAAAATATTTGTCTTTTCTCTTTATTAAATATTCATGAATGAGATTTAATATTCTACCTTTGCTATGTGAAAACATCAGGGAAATGAGACGTTTGATTGATGTTCATTGTTCAACTCTATAGTCCCTTTAGCCATCCTTGTTCCTTTGTTTCTTAATGAATATGTTGGGGAATTTAAATTCCTTAAAACATGGAAGAAATCATCATGTTCAAATTGTTGAAGTTGGAGAAGGATCCTTAACACCATGGGAGATAGGGTCGATTTAGGACAATGTTTAGCCTCTCATACTCATCGAATGACTATCATTGAATCATCAAATGTCATAATTCTATTAATTTTCTTTTCGATACCTTGCCAAAGGGTGATGAACTCATCTTGGTTATTGGTTTTTATTGGTTTCTATGTCTAGTCCCCACACATATTGTAAGTCCATTTTTCCATGGGGTCAAGAAAAAAGTAAAAGTAAAAATATATATATTGGAAAATTTTAAGGGTTAATATTGGTAGGTGGACTAATTTTCCATGATTTTTCCAAAAAAAAGATTTGCCAGTTTCCATTT
>APFE030041907.1:0-57308 GCA_000404065.3 Pinus taeda
CATCGCCCTAGCTGGTTTATTTCCATTTCTGGTTGTAAGCATATTTCAGTATTTTCCATTAATGAAATGAAGTATTATTTCCGCTGCATCTTTGTGTATATGGTTATCTCTACAATTTGTTGCGTTCCTGCTTAAGTTTGGATCACAAATATTATCATAACATTGATCTATTTACCATATGAAAAAATTATCATTTTGAATCTAACGGTATTGGCATTTCGGCTTCACGAATTTATTAATATCACATATCATATCAATATAGGTCTATTTGTTTTGGGAAAGGATTATATGTTTATATTTGAAAACTTGTCATTTCATGACCCTATCATACCATTGATAATTAATAAACCTCTCGATTAATGTGTTGACATGTAGCCATGGTTTGATTTTCATTGTTTTCAATAACAAAACCTTTGGTTTTGTGCAGAAGTTAATATTGGTATTGATAATTATCGATATGTTATTATGATATTATGTGTAGTAATGGTTGGTGGATTCAAAGAGAATTATTTTGATTAAAATATTTGTTAATTTTGATGACCTTGGCATAATATGTCAAAGTTGTTAACTATGATTTTCACCACCTATTAATATCATTCATTGTTTCCTGGCTCGAATTTTCAAGCCATGGTACTCCTCAAGTTGTCATAGTTATTGTTTGGTACATTTCATCTTGTTAGTTTGTCGATTCGTGACTTAGGGTTTTGTTTCCCATCCAATGCTTTCATTACATTTTTCCCTTCCCATGCTTCTCTATGAGCTGCTAGGTTTCAAACCTTTGGATGTTATTTTACTCGTTTCCAAACCGAACTCCTAACAGGTTCACCAAGATTTTAACCATGCCTCCTAGAATCAAAATTTATCCACTTGGAGTGAATCTCATAGAGATTTATGATGAGTATTTGGCAATTTTTCAACAGGACGCATTTTTGAAATTCGTCCAACTACTTTAGGGTTTCTGTGAAGAAGTGGATGGAGCTTTTGTTTCTACCTTTGATGATAAGATGATGAAAATTGGTGACTTTGACATTTTCATGGATGTTATTTTTATAGCCAAAGTGACCCTTCTGCCCATAGAGGGAGAAAAATGGTTAAATAATTTCCCAATACCTAAAATGCCTTGGAAAAATTTCCTCACCAACAAAAATTACACATATGACGTCAAAGATATGTTGGTCAGTTTCCTATATCTAAGTGGCAAGGTCTGTTGTTTTTTATCTATCATATATGAGGGGCATCTCACCTTAGTGTTTATTAATCATATATGTGTCCTCATGGTATTTCTGGGGTATACATTGAATCTTCCATATTTTTTATATAAATGGCTAGCCAAAATGGCCAAATATTAACAGGCCTAGCATAAGAACCCTTACATCTCCTTATTTCACCATGACTTTACCTGTATATTGGTGAAGCATTACCTAATTAAAAATGGCAACATATGGAATATTTTCCTCATTCAAAATGGATATGATAAATCCTAGGGTTTCGAGCAACTAAGGTCTTACAACTTGTGTTTCATCTAGTCCTCCATTTGTCAACCCAATTCTCTCTAATTCTCATGTTGAGGATGATCTCAGTGAGTCAATCCATGCAAAGAAACTAGATTACTATAATGATAATGAAGTTGTAAATATTGAAATTACACTAGTCTATGTTACTATAAATATGGATAAAAAAATTTGAATTCCATTATTAGGAATTGAAACCTAAATTTAGGGAAAAATAGGAGTTAAAACGCTCAAATTGTAGCCCTTAGTTCAAACCTACAAAGCAAGAGCATGTTGGTCGGCTTGACTATAATTCATAATCTAAAATGAAGGAAAAATAAATTGAAAGAAACTTTTCAAGGGTTCTACGTAATAGGCGGAAGAACACCCCTGTAAAGGTGCTCTTCATTGATCTAGAAGTGCCATTTGATCCTTCATCAAAGACAAATAAACCTCAGACCAAGGACAGTTGTGGTATTTTTGATAATGATAAATTTGAACATGACGGCAATAGTAATCTAGAAAATACTCAGATAAATTATGGCTTTGACCATCCCTACTTGACATGTATTGGAATCAAAAATTTCTTGTTACAGTGACTCACCTCGAACATTGTATTAATCAATTATTATAGGAAAACGAGCAACTTAAAGCCTTAAATAAATTAAGAGAAAGTGAAGGTAAAAATAAATTTACCAAAAAAGAAGTAAAAACCCAGTTGAGAGATACTCATATAATCATTGAATCTTCAAATTCCAAGTTTTTCATCTCTCCATATTTGAATCCCACTTAATAATGACATATGTTTATCTATATTTCAGCAAATTTTTTGAGTTATGTTTTGTTTTGATTACATTTACTAAATTTAAGATGGTTGCTACAGAATCTTAATTCTATAGCAAACATTGTTTAATATATCACAATATTTTTTTAATTATGTTTTCTTTTTTGGTTGGCATGTTGTTCCTATGATGATATTGGCTTCAATGAAGCGATTGTTGTTGATTCCATTCAGATAAGCCAGGATCATTTGTTAGTCCTTATATGTTTATTCAGTGCAAGTATTTAGGATATGGTTAACGATTAAAAGACAATATATTCTAATTTTGTAAAAAAAAATAGTTTTTATTTGCAAATTTAGCTTTCAATAGAGTTAGGTTCTTAGGCTTGTATATAAACCCTTAATTTTGGAAAAAAAGGGGAAGGGATGCTGAAAGGAAATGATAGATAACATAATTGTGATTAAAACATTTTTTTTATAATATTTCTATAAGCGTCATTGGTTTGGTTTGATTCAATTGATTTATACTTACAGTATTCCTATTTTACATAGTCACTTTTATTTATTGTCTTTCTTAATTCTCTTTGATTTGATTCCTAAAATATTTGGGAGATAGAATAATTATTGTTCATTGGCTTGGAACCATGAAAGAATAGTGAAATTACTTTCATTTATTTTCATGTTAGTTAATTAAATTTTAATTTCTTATAATCAATCATATCTCCCTTTTGTGATTTGTATCCTAAGGGTGACACTGATTTGGATATTATTTGAATCTGAGTTCTTATGAATTGTGTTGAGGAATCTAGATTGTAAACAATTTTAAGCTTTTATGAGTTGAACTAACTTATGTGTTGTAGTAGCTTCTAATGTGTTTTTACATTTCATGTTTTTTTATTGCGTTGATTCATATATGGATAATTGAAACACCATTTAATCTTTGTAAATTTTTAAAATTATATTTGCAGTTTACTTTGGCCGAAAATGATAGATTAGTTAGTATTAGTTAGTTAAGTCTTTGGTGTTGAATTTGATGATAATTCTTGATGCTTAATTATTTCAAACGAGTCTAGTTTGATCTGTCTTTGTTTGAAAAATTCGAAGGTTTACACATTTGTATTTTTCATTTGTTATTTTGATACTATCAAGAACTATCATCACTTCATAGAATTATAATTGAATTTGTAGTTTAGAATTATTAATCTATTTGTATTTGAATACTTAATATACATTCAATTTTTCATATTATGGCCAGTTACAATATTTTTTGGCACTTATTCTTTTTGTATTATATCTACGTATACTTTGTATAATATGTTCTAACATGCTAATTTGTAACATATTTTATGGATCATTTTGTTGTAACATTATTTGGTTTTGATAAGTTAGTATATTTGTCAAAAATAGATTCAAAATGTTAAGTTAGGATATGGATGAAAAAGAAAAAAAATGTTAGGACAGTTGTACATCTTATATATATCCATATCAAATAAAATTTTAGGGGTCAGTTTCCCTAAATAATGGAGGCAAAAGAAAACCAAAAAAATGTTAGGACAGTTGTACATCTTATATATATCCATATCAAATAAAATTTTAGGAGTTAGTTTCCCTAAATAATGGAGGCAAAATAAAACCAAAAAAATGTTAGGGAAGCAAAAATAAAATACAAGCTCCGATTTCAAAAAAATAAATAAATCAAAGGCTGCTTGTTAAATGCGCCACACCAGAAACGTTAGATTTTTACTAATTTATGATTAATTTTCCTTAAAAAAGTATTAATCTTTGTCATAAATGTTTGACATTAAACTTTATGTTATATGGCACATATAATATTTTTAGGCCAAAGTAACTTTTTAGCTTTAAATAAAAGGCACAAATCATTGAACGATAGATTTACTCCCCACCCAAATCAACCTAGGGGATAAACTTTACACCCCCTCGACCGTTTCCTATTAACATGGTGGGGGGGATGGGGGCGGTGGGGTCCAAAAAGTATTTTTAATGGCAGATGCCTCAACCTTACGTGTCACAACCTCACATACCCATTGCCAAGTTCTATCTATTTCCATCTCACGTATCCATTGCCATGCTATCATACTCAGTCTTCCTATTCGTCTGTTGTAGATCCGCTCCTAAAACATTAAAGTTGTTATGGTCATAAAAAAACCATTAGCCAAACCTTGCATGTTATAAATAAACCTAAACCCATCCCCTTTTCACTTTTGTTTGACTCTTTATTGTTGGCTATAGGTGAAACAATCTCCTTTTGAAAAACCTCTTTCCATTTGATCTATCTATCATCAGAGTCAAGCAGTGTACCTACTATCCATTCAACTGATAAGCACCTTAAATCTCATTCTTTTGTCTGTCAGCATGGCCGCAAAAGGGAAATCCAAAAAGTAGAATATGGACGAAAGTGCTGCTACCACCACCTCGGTCGATCTTCACCATGTTCCCCTTGCTAACTCCCTTTTCAAGATTGCAGATGCCAAGTGTGAGTTCAACTTCCATGAACTGCACTTATGTATCAAACAAAAATACCTTAAATAGCAAGACCTAATAAAATCCTAGGAATCATTGTTGCCTTTCTTCAGCTTCCCAAAAATATATTATTTCCCTTACCTGATTACCTGGTGCCAAGCCAGATATGACCCCATAAAAAGAGCAATGGTGGCTTAGAATGGAGACATTCTGATCACTATCTCTGCTGAAATCATAAACCAGATGCTCATAATTCCTCAATTATACTCTCTCAACCATTTTTCACAAGTAGCACTTATGGATTTGTACCATAATATAACCTTTGCACAGAGAGCCGAAATATTTGAAATATTTTTTCCTGAGTATGGAGAATTACCAAAAAGGAATCCACCCTACCCATCTTCCATGTTTCCTGAAGCCTCTAGGCATTATATTTATCTACATCCATACTTGTTAGGATATTCGTATGATCAATCTGTTGATGAACCCAACAGTGGATTCCTTTACATCTTCAAAAAATATCAACAACCAACATTCATGTATAATTACAATCAATTCATGGATAATAATATACATGAACAATTCATGAATCTCATTATATAGGGAGTGTTCAACTACAACTCTGTAATTGTCCACATGTTTCTTTTTCAATAGGGAGATATTTTTCCCGTCAAGCTCAGCAAAAAGGATGAACAAGGAGTGAATCAATCAGTGATTCATTGGACCGAAATAGCCAGGAACACTTCCACAAGCTCTTCATTTCCAGATTTTATAGATAAATTCATATATCCAGTGGCACAACTTCTCAACAGTCAGCCAAAGCCAAGGATTGGAGATGAAATAAAGAGGATTCTACACTTAAGTGCGTAGACTAAAACCAGTGAATGGTATTTATACCATAACTATATAAAGATAAGGTTATATGGCTGCGAGCTTGCATCATATAAGCTACCCAAGTATGTTCCTATGAGAATATTTTCTCTAGAATAGATTAGGTAGATGATCAACATGGATGACCAACACTTAATGTCAGGAAAAAAAAAATCAATTTAAAATCAAATCAAATATTTTATCATTCACTTTCAATTCCAGATCACCTGGTGTTGAGGCAGATATATTGTTAAAGAAAATGAATTTCTAGCATAGCTTTACCTGGTCTTATGACCGTTTTGGTATAATTTTTGCCTTGAGAGTTGAATTAAAAATGAATCCCTATAATCATACTCCAACACCATAAATAGAAAAGTTCATGAATCAAGAGCAGTGGGTTGATGGGACACTTCAAGAGGCAGATGAATAGTTTTTATCCATCCCCAATGAACATACTCCAGTTGCTCAAAGAGAGCAAAAAAAAAGGGTGAGAGAGGAGGCTTTATCTACTTAGGAGATTATGAAAGGATTCATTTTACAACAGAAGAAGCCAAAGGTTGGCTTGGTAACATCAACATAAGAAAACAAACCAGTGATAATTCATCTTAGAGATTTAGAAGATTCTACATTAGCAGGAGCTAGTGTTCAAGAAATCCTCCTACATCTTCACCTTCTAGGGAAGCTCTTAAAATCATTCAGTCCACAGGAACCATTTCCTCAAATGATCAGAACATTTTCTCAAGGTTCCTTGAGATTAAAAAGAAGAATGATAATTTGAATTCTAATGTGTATAGCCAATTCTTGAAACAAACAACCAACTTCCTAGCATAAACTTCTTTTTTCTTTCGACAGTGAGAAAGGTAGAATGTAGATGGCTTTCTTACAAGCCCAAATCCCATTTCCTATGTATCCATAAGATTATAAAAAGGTAGTGTTTTCCTTGGATGACACTCAAATCCATCTAATTGACCAGATGAATATGCATAGACAAACTGGTGGGATATTGATTTCCGCCATGAAAACTACAACTATGTCTCTTACCAATCTTAGGAATGCCCTATCCAATGTTCAATCTCAACTCAAGATAGAAAAGGTTTCTTCATTAGCTAAAGATAAAAAAGTAAAGGAACTGGAGGACTTAGTGATTAGAGTGGGATATGATTCCAAAGATGTCAAAGTTGTAGAGTTAGTCCTAAAAAAGAAAGATGTAGACATTGCTGCATTAAAGGAACAGTTGAAGTTGCCCTCTATAGAAGATCCTCTAACAAAGAACATAGTAGAAAATGAACAAAAAAAGGAGGACATTCTCAAGCTTATCATTGAGAAAAATATACAATTAAAGGAAATGGAAGAGTTGGTTGAAGAGTTACTAAAGGAGAAAGAAGAAGCACAACTTGTTATGGCTCCAATCACACCAATCCCAATATTATTTGCAGGTACAAAACCTAGTTCATCATCAACAACCATTGATTCTTGTTGGCATGGGGGGGGCCTGACACAGGTTCAAAGTTATTTAGCCAAACAAATCCCTACACTACTGGCCCTTTCGGCATCAGCTCACAGAGCGCGGAGTGAAGTCTCACCCGAAGCAGTATGGGGGGATGTTGGAACCAAGTTTCCACACCCTCGAGATGTTGTGGTGTCGAATTAGTCCAACTATGCCTACCTTTGAACAGGTTACTTCGTGCACTATTCTAACCTTCAATACATTCACGATCTATTATAATCATCTTTCACATAACCCTAACACGACACTGAGATGCTTTGGCATTACTATGGCAGCAACCTACTCTATTTCCCCAAATTACACCGCGAATCTTACTTATCTTCTTACAGATGTTAGTTAACTTTGCGTAAGCAAATATTATATCTTGAATTCACTTAATCAACACATTCATATATATATTCTTGCATCATATAAATAGTAGAAGTGCAATTGATGCCCAATATATTCAATGCATAAAACATTAAATAAATACACATAATTAATATGAAACTTCTCTTTATTAATACTTCCAACTGTTACAGACTCAACTCACCTTGTGCACTCAGCTCTAGGGGTTTTTGCACTCAGCTGCGGACTACTAGGCCTCTGCGCACTTAGCTATAGAGCCTTCTCCTACTGTACGACCCAAAAACTAGAATTTACTCCACAAATATGACTCAACTCTTCATCCTTCTTGTGATTATTAGATGCCTTAACTACTTAGAGCCTCGCTCTACTTATACAATCCCATGGTCCGTAGACCATGGGTAGATCTCTACAGCCAAAATTACATTAACAAAATTGAGGGCGGACAACCCTATGACTCTTTTACAAGCTACACACTCCGCGCCCACAAAATGCGGAGTCTTTACATCGCAGTTTACAATTTTTGACCAAAATTTGGGCTCTAAGCCCCAAAACTTCCCTTGGGGGATCCCACACCCAAAAAGCCCCCAACAAAAACATCGTGACTCTCCTTCGAGTCACTCTGTCAGTGTGGAGATCTTTGCATGAAGACCTCCCAATTTTGCCTGGATCACTACAAGATTGGTAGGGCACTAAGTAGATGTATGTTGTACTTCCTTGATGTATTATTCAGAGACCACTGTGGTTGGACTACTACCTTGAACCTTTTCCTGTGTTGCTTGCAGCTGCATGATCTTTGCTTTAATGGAGGCTGTAATGGTGTACACCTCATCAATCCATGCCTGTAAGCGCGCCTTCAAAACTACTTCCTTATGCTGAGAAACATCCACCTGCTCCTTGAGTGATTTCACCGATTAAATCTTTGCGAGCCTCTGTGTAAGGGAAATTGTCTCTGTGGTCCCTTTTACTTCATCATATTTTTGTTGTGTGCCTCTATCTCTAAGCATTGTATGTTTGGGTCCTCCTGCAGGTAGTGAGAACCTCGAACAACTTTGCGCAGATTGTCACTATACTATTAACCTCCGCTATTGTTGTTGTAATTACAATGGCGCATTGTTCCTTAACATTCGGCAGAGTTGAAGGTTATTCCTTCAATTGTAGTTCAGCTATCTGAATGTTCAGCTTCAGTTGAAGCTTGTCCATTTCTTCCTTTGCCTCACACACCCCTACTGCTAATTTCTAGACATGCGTCTCCACTAGTTCTTCTACTTATATGGCCAACTCTGGAACCATCTGGTAGGCTTCCTCGACCACCTGCATGATCTACTTGTTCTACGCCACTACCTCATCACACTACACGCTGAACTATTCAATGTTGATGTGTTGATCGCTAATTACCTGGAGCGCATGACCCTCCCTGGTTCGTACTTTTACAGTGATTCCATCTTGCAAAACATAGAGTGTCTCCCGAGGGAGCCCAACCACATTTAACCTAATTCCCTTTAACCCATAAACCATAGGCCTATTAGCCTCATTTTCTGTAACAAGTGCTCCATCTCGTAGTAGTATGGTGTTGGTCATCTGGGTGCGTAGCATTTCCTTGGTCGGGGACGTGCCTACTGTAAGGCTGGTTGACACAGTGCTAGCCTATGGAGTGTGCACCTACAACTCCTATATATGTGCCCAGAGGGCCCCCAACACCATCTGGTGATCCTCCTTGAACTACTGGAGGGCTCCCGTAGTGACATCCCTCACCATTTCGCTGTTGGCATTATGGTTCTGGTATGATGTTTCAGATGTTGTACTTGATGGCAACACCCATGGCATGGCTCTCATTTTGATAAAAATAAATAAGTACGCAGGAGAACAGTTCAGGAGGTGCGTACCCACAGGTATGCCATGCAGGGACCGCGTCCTAATACGCGGATTACCCATCCATGAGGTGCGTACCCTAGTGCACACATTCCAAGGCAGTTAAGCGCCCACACGTGGGGTTTCTCATGGTATTTAGCCAACAGTATTGAGTTATCATGGTTTGGTCCGTGGTATTGTTTATTTTATTATTTTTATTGAGCCCCATGATCCTTGATTTAAGGAAGAACTAGCCTATATAAAGCAAAGGAGATCATTTGGCTTGAGTATCTTTTGAGTGATTGAATATCTTAAGATCTGATTTATTGGGTTCTCGGTTTTAAAAGATTGATCTATAAAGGAGAAGTTAGAAGCGAATCTGCGAAGGGAGATCTTTTGAGCACAAGTTCAGATCTGAGCATCTGAGGTTATTTCAGCTCTAGTCCAAGGTACGCAGAGGCGCCGAAGGTTCAGTGCGTGGGTACGCAGAGGCACCGAAGGTTCAGAGTGCGTGGGTACGCAAGAGGACCGAAGTTCAGTGCGGGGTTACGCAGATGCACCGAAGGTCAGTGCGTGGGTACGCAGAGGCACCGAAGGTTCAGTGCGTGGGTACGCAGAGGCGCCGAAGGATCAGTGCGTAGGTACGCAGGGCGACAGTGGTTCAGGTGCATGCCCTCTGTAGCAGCACGCGGTTCGATTATTCTTTTGGGTGCGTACCTGCTGTGAAAGTACGTGGCGCGATTATTCTTTTGAGTGCGTATCTCCTGGGAAGTACACGGCGCGATAGTGCCATTGGGTGCGTACTGTACGCAAATCAGTGAAAGGAGCAGTGCGTGGCCACGCTGTCCAGCAGAAGGAGCTCTGCGAGTATACGCAGAGAGGCAGAAGGAGAAGTGCGTAGCAACGCAGGCCAGTAAAAAGAAAAACCGCGTATCTGTGATAAGATCTTCTGTTGGTTGGATTTTTTTTTGTTGATAAGGTGTTCTGGGTTCTGTTCTGTTATCGTTGATCTGGTTATTGCAGCTGACTGTATAAATTACATGTACTTGATGATCATTTGATGTATATGGATCCAGTTTGAAAATTTATGAAAAAGTGGTCCTTGAAAAGAAGTAGGGGGTTGTAGCTCCCTTCCAGGAGAGACTGGAAAACGAGAGAGAGTTGTAGCTCTCTGCAGGTTGCAGCCTGCGTACTGGTAAAGGACTGCCCCAATACAAGACCATTGTAAAAGGAGTTTCTAATTTGAAAGAAGATAGAGACATATTGCAGCAGGTGGTTTTCACCCACATTGGGTTTCCACCTTATATCTGGTGTTCTTTGATGTGACTGTCTGCTTTTCTTGCTCATGCTCATTATTTATGGTATTGGTATGCAAAAATAATTCAAGTATAAATAAGAAAGATTTGGCAAAAGAATTAGATAATACTGATTCACCCCCCCCTCTCAGTATTATTGTCAACATTCGCCAATGTCATGTAGATCCCCCTCAGTGAGGGTGATTAGGTCGAAATAAGTCTTTGAAGCCTTTAACTTCTTTCGTGGCCCTACCTTCTCTATTGGGCACAGACATTTCAGCTGGGTGGACGCTATCTGTGTGTCTATGCCACCCTGCTCTGTATCTGTATTTGGCTTGGGGAAAGGCGACTTTTGTCCTTCACACTCTTCCTTTTCTACCTTTTGCTACTCTTTTGTCAACTTCATAGCATCGTGTACTGCCTGGGCCTTAGCGACTACTACTTCCTTCCTATGTTTCTCTGCCAACTATGCTATCCATAGTTTCACATCTTCCTTCTTCTGTTGTGCGACAAACTTCCATGCTTCCACTGTAGAGTTAGCTGGAGCATGCCACTCTAGCGACGATGACTCAAGGACCATGAAGATGACATCGTCTATCACCAAATAGGGTAGCTCGTGCCACGTCTTCATGGGGTCCTTCCATGCCCTGATGTAGACATGGTGAAATTCTGCCTTGAACTCCATGAAGCTCTGTAGATTGTTGTACATTGTGGGAAATAACTGCTACTTGTGATTAATCCCCATTATGATGTTCATCTCCATGAGAACCAAGAATATTTTGTTGTCCCTTATCCTTTTTTTTATCCCTAGTTTCTCTCGTTGAACCGTGTTTCACTGTCTCCAAATGTCTTACATGATCATCGAGAACTAGATATCTTCATGCAATTCCCATGCCACCAGTACTATGGACAATAGAAGCCACGCATAGTGAAAAGTCTTTCCCTACTCCTGTGCCTTGCAAAATTTCTCAAGGAACTCTCCACATAAGTAGTTTGCCCAGTTGAACTGGACCCCTTCTACACATTACAATGATAGTACAACCACTAGTGTGGGCACCTCATCCATGTAACACTTCCGCATAACCTTTCTTGCCAACATCTGCATTGTGACTTTGACCGCAACATTGTTGATGCTAGAAATGGTGTACCCTCTCTTCTTTTTTTCTAGCTTAAACTTCTTCTTCAAGGCCTCTGCGATGGCCAAGTCATCACTCTTGCCCTCCAAGATGTTCGGTGGATCCTCCCCTTTGCAAGGGAGCTGAGTAATTCTGTGAATCAAATGGTCTATGATGGGGATGGTCTCCTCAAGCCACAAGCACCCATCATGCACCAAGCAGAGCAGCTACCTGATGACAAAAATGGTCACTGGGACACGATTGTAATGTAGCACCTAGAGTAGGCTTAACAGTCCTACCTTCTCTACACCTCTCAGTGATTTACATGGCTCCAACCCTATGATTCCAGTTGGTGCATCTTTCTTTTGGCACATTAGCTATGTAGTTGCCAAATGTGGGAACTTCTCATGGTCTGCGAGATCCCAGTGTTCAAATTTTAGTACAAGCACTCACCCCAGGTGATCTCCTTCAAAAATAATCTCATCAAGGTGTGGCCAAGTCTATAGAGAGCTTTTTCTCTCATCTATATCTTTAGGCACCTTTGCTTTACCCTTTTGCGGAGGAACATATGTGGGCAACTTGGTAAGAGGGTCCACACCCTGGGTCTCAACCTCCATTTCTACATCCTCCTCCTCTTCCAATATTTCCTCAAGTTCTTCCTCCTCATTGACCTCCAAATTGATAGCCTTTCCCATTTCTTCCATGGTGAGCCTAGTCCTCAGTGGATTTCTAGGTGATACATGCATCAGTACCATGGCCTACTTCTCTTTCTTGGATCTTGACATGCGTGGCAATTTAGGGATTTCTATGACTATCCTGACACTTTCTAGGGCTTCCACTTCCGTAATGGCCTGTGCAGCTTCCTTGGTGGTCATTACTTCGGTATCCATGGCTTCTTCAGGTGCTGCCATAGTGTGATTCCACAAGTCTCTCAATGTCTCAGGTAATTGCTCAAGCAACGAATTTGCCTTCAGAGGATCAAACAAGTCTGGGTTCATGAGTGTTTGTGCATGCAACAACTCAGTCCTGAAATTTCCAAGTGTTGTTTGCTAGACAGCCCTTTGTAATGTATAGTGCCTATTGAATTTGAATTCAACCGTTCCCCTCACATCCAATTCATTAATGCTTGATTGGCAGCAGATTTTCAAGAATATAGCTCATAAAGTTCATCTTAAATGCCTATCGGCCTCTCTATTTGGTCTCAAACCAAGCATCACATCATGAATAGTGATTGTAATAGTCACTTTCTATCTGACGCGCGTAGTAGCGTAGCTTCCCTCGTGTTGTCGTGGACCCTAGGAGACTTCGCTACTGTGCGTAGCCTTGACATCAAGTAGTACCCAGGTAGAGTAGTTTATAGTCATGTGCCTCCTTTTAGCTACCTGGAGTGCTAAGACTATGCTTCTGTCGGCTAGTCAGATGATCGAGCCCCTTATGTATGTCATCAAATGACTTCCATTAACTTTTCCTAGGAATATTTCTCCATTGAACTTTCCCAACAACACTGTGCGACCATTTGTGATCTGCTTAATAACATACGGTCCCATCCAATGCATTCTGAGCGTCCCTGGGAATTTATCAAACTTACTATCATACAACAATACCAAATAATTCACCTTGAAGGTGTGTAACTTAATATGTTGATCGTGCCAAGCCTTTACGCGCTATTTTTGGACGTGCTTGTGAATTCCAACCAAAAATAGTTCTTCCTCGAGCTCCTCCAACTGAACGAACATCTCCTCGAGGGCTCCGCGATCCATCATACCTATGAGAATTGCTATGCATAGACTAGGCACAATGTATTCCATAGGCATTATACCTTCCACTCCATAGGCAAGCCTAAGAGGTGTATGTCTTGTTAATTTTTTGCATGTTGTCCTATAAGCCCATAATACTACAGGTACGCACAGGTCCCAATCGCTTCGTTGCGCATTGCATACTTTGTTCAGTGTAGTATCGAGAACTTTGTTGAACGCTTCTACTGTCCCGTTAGCCTGTGGGTGATATGGTGTGCTCTTCTGATGATACACTTGAAACTCTTCCATCAACACACTGATTGTTTTGTTCAGGAAGTGCATACCGTGATTGCTCATTAAGACCTTTGGATATCTAAATCGCACCAGTACATGCTCAAACAGAAACTTTGTGGCAGTTGCAATCATGCAATCCTTCACCAACTGTGCTTCTACCTAACGAGTCAGGTACTTTGTCGTAGTGATAAGATACCTCGTGCCCGTTTTTCCTTGAGGTTTGATAAGTCCTAAAAATTCTATTACCCACCTTTCGAAAGGTTGTAATGTCATTTGTGGGTTCAAAGGCATTTCATCCCTCTGTAATGGCTTACCTATTCTTTGACATACATCACATGCCTTGCAATGTCATTTTGAATCCTAATGAAAGGTTGGCCATCACAACTCGGTGCGTAGAATATTTTTCATGGTATCTCTTCCCACATAATGTCCTCCTGCGGTGCCCCCATGAGCATCCACCAGGATGTTGCTTTGTTCAAATTCGGGTACATACCTTCGCAATATTTCATCATTCTCCATCTTGTATAGATGCCCAACAATGACAGATAAATCGGTCGCGCACACCACTAATTCCTTCTTCTACTGGACAGAGTATTCTTTTGGCTTAGTTCCAGTTGTTAGAAAGTGAATTATATCTTCAAAATTCCATCTTCTATGCACACAGCAAAGAGCTATGCATCAGGTAATCCTTCCTCCATACTAGTAGGTTCCTCCCCTATTTGAATGAGTGACAGGTGATCTGCTCCCACGTTCAATCATCTAGGCTTCACAAC
The DNA here is from genome assembly GCA_000404065.3 of Pinus taeda. Taxonomy (NCBI): domain Eukaryota; kingdom Viridiplantae; phylum Streptophyta; class Pinopsida; order Pinales; family Pinaceae; genus Pinus; species Pinus taeda. The sequence continues at coordinate 14,539 of APFE030041907.1, forward strand.
AACTTCAAAATCATATTCTTGGAATAATAAAAGCCATCTCCATATGCGCCCCCCCAACATAGGCTTATTGACCAGGTACTTCAACGCGGAATGATCTGTATACATCTTAAAGTGTCCTCCCAGTAAGTAGTGTTGATATTTTTGGAGGCAATAGAACCATTTGTTCACTTGAGGGGGGCCTAACCCAGTTTCAAAGTTATTTAGCCAAACAAATCGCTACACTACTGGCCCTTTCGGCATCAGCCCGTGGAGCGCAGAATGAAGTCTCACCCGAAGTAGTATGGGGGGATGCTAGAACCAAGTTTCCGCACCCTCGAGATGTCTGTGGTGTCAATTTAGTCCAACTATGCCTACCTTCGCATAGGTTAATTCGCGCACTATTCTAACCTTCAATACCTTCATGATCTGTTATAACGTCTTTCGCTCAACCCTAACCCATGGCTGAGATGCTTTTGTGCTGTTATGGCAATGACCTACGCTATTTCCCCAAATTACACAGTGAATCTTACTTATCTTCTTATAGATGTTAGTTAACTTTGCGTAAGCAGATATTCTGTCTCACATTCACTTAATCAACACATTCATATATATTCATGCATCATATAAATAGTAGAAGTGAAATTTATGCCTAGTATATTCAATGCATAAAATAGGAAACAAATACACAAAATTAATATGAAACTTCACTTTATTAATACTTCCAACTGTTACAGACTCAACTCACCCTGAGCACGTAGCTGCAGGGGTTGGCACACTCAGCTACCGACTACTAGGCCTCTGTGCACTAAGCTTCAGAGCCTTCGCCTACTCTACGACCCAAAACTAGACCTTAATCCATAGATACGACTCAACTCTTCATCCTTCTTGTGATTATTTGATGCCTTAACTACTTGGAGTCTCGCTCTTTTTATACAATCCCATGGTCTGCAGACCATGAGTAGATCTCTACAGTTGACATTACATTAACAAAATTGAGCGTAGACAACCCTATGACTCTTTTACGAGCTACGCACTTCGCACCCACAAAATGCGGAGTCTTTACATCGAAGTTTACAAATTTTCACCAAAATATGAGCTATAAGCCCAAAAACTTCCCTTAGGGGATCCTGCGCCCAAAAATTCTACATCAACAATAGTTTATCCAGCAAAATTACCACAAGAATTGGCCATACCAAAAAAGGAAAATGAGAAGTTACTGCAAAAATTCCAAAATTTAGAATTGCATAAAGTCAAGAATGATACTTTGTATGTAGAGGAGATGCAAAAGTCCCACAGATTGGAACTTAAGATCCAAAAGTTAGAATGTGAGTCCCTAATGGTAGATACTTTGGCCCAAGCCAAGGAAAACATTTGGACACACATCAGCCAATCTATGATAGATGTATGAGCATCCATACAAATAATTTTTAAACAAAAAGAACTCATTACCAGTTGCAGAGAAGTAATAGAAGAATAGAAAGTAGTTTTGAATACCAATCCAATAGAAGCCACAGATATGACAAAGGTGCTAAATTCAAAAAGTAGAGAAGAATTGGAAGAAATAAATATTTCTAATAGAACAACTACCATCTTAGAGATTAATAAGGTCTTATAAAATAATAATTTGATTAACCATCTAGAAACAAAATATCAAACCCTAGATATTGATGTCCAAAGGTTTCATTCAAAATTTAATATTTTAAATTAGAAAGGACTACCATGATTAGTAGTTCTAAATGATAAGCTGCTCAAATTAGAAGATTATTGCAATAAATTGTATATTATTGCAGTGGATAGAGCCAAGTTTGCAGGAATTAAAGGACAAATAACAGCGAAAGCCTTTTCGGAAGCCTTGGAGTTTGATTTGACCATAAAGCATGAAATTACACATATGTTCATTAACAAGCCATCCTTTTTGGAAGCCTCAGAGTTTGATTTGACCATCAAGCATGAAATTACACATATGTTCCTTAACAAGCCAACATTCGAGAGCTACACAGAAGTGTATGAAATATTTAGAAACATGGTGAATTTGGAAATCCCAAGTGAAGAAATATGGGATCAATTGTGTGAAACCATTGAGTAATTTCTGATCCTAATAGTATGACAACTCATTAGCTTTTTCAGGCCAGATCACCGATAGATTCCCGAAAGATAGAGCCACCTCTTCAGCAGCTTCTCAGTTCCTACAATATTGTCCTATTTTTGTAATTTTGTCCTATTTTGGTATGTTGTTCCAATAGATTGTATATATTTTTCAAATCTTGTATAAATAACTCCTTCGATTTATTATGGGTTGAACCCTTGAACAAGCTATCAAGTACATTTGTACTAAGCTGGAGCATTTTTTTGGAATAATAAAGGATTCTCGATTTATCTCATATGGACTATTTCTTAGTGAGTTCTACTTCATGTTATTCATTCATTATGTTTTCTTCATATAAATTAAGTCTTTTATAGTAATCTGGGCAAAATCTGACTACGTTTCAGTCTTATTTTGAATACCCTGTGAAGTTGTGTTTATAATAAGATAATAATTTACAGAACTGTTTGTTATTGTAAGTTCCTCTTTAAATATAAAGTACATTAGATATCTGTAAGAGTTTAATTATATTTTGTTGATTAGGAAAACATTGTTTTCTTAAATTCTTCTTATATTTTTTTAATTATTCAATTTGAATATTCAATGAATTATACTTCTAGATGATGTACTTTTCCACCCCATTAAAATCAAATTAACTATGTGTAGTTAAAGAACAACCTTGTATTTTACTTGGAAATCTATTTGAGTTTAACCCGCCTATTTATAAATTGATCATGGGTCATCCAATAATTCAAAACAACAAAATACTATAGATGCTTTGGCATAACTAATTGACCTAGAGTTATCTCAAAGGACAAGACATTTAATTAGAAGAATAGGTGAATTACATGAACCCATAGTATTGGATCCCCACGTAGATATTCCTTAGACTACCACCAACATTAACAATAGATTGCATGATATTTTTCACTGGTAGGATCATTGATCTTAATCAGTTAGCATATAAACTACTTGCTCGTGAATCCATCCAACTGACCCATTTTGGAGGTTTTGATCTTCCTTCCCCACCCAACCCATATTCTTCTTTCGAAGATTCCTATAGTGATGAATAATCTTCCGAGTCCTCTGAAGTTGAGGGGTCCCCAAGAATGGCTAAGAACTATGGAAACCTAGGAATTAACGAAGGTAACCGAGAAAAAAATCTTATCACCCCATGGCTTGATCAAGATGTTTTCATTGTCCCTACATCACAACATCCTTTACCCAGAAATGCTCACAATTTTCTTCACGAGTTTGTTTGTTTTTTTTTTTTAACTGAAATGGGTATGTTTTATTTATGATTTGGTTGGGCCGGAGCCTAATCAACCTTGTTACACTGCAACATTTTACATCTTAATACATCTTGATGAGATCTGTTTCTCAGGTTAAGGAACACTAGCTTGAATAATACTATTGTCATTGATGTTCAGTTCACCCGATGCAAGAAGGCAGCCTTTGTTTTCCATTATATTCTCTTCACTTTTCGAGCTTCTGAGAATGTGGAAAATTTGAAAGGATTCAAAGTCCTTTAGTATGCTCATTAGCCTTTTCAAAGACTTGTTTAGTGTGGCATTGTTGAACTAGTCCTGCATATTGATCTTCTTGATGAGGATTTCTAAGTGTCCAAATGTTTGACAATCTTTGATGCCTATTTCCTAAACATTTTGGTAGCCTTTTGTGAGGCCAAGAATTTCTTCCTGGTTATTATTATGATGACCAAGCCCCCAGATGAAGCAATCTTTTCTAATGCTATCTAGGGAGTAGATAACTCCACCAGAGCCTGATGCCCCAGGGTTTCCCTTGGAGGCTCCATCGAAGAAAATTCGAGTTTTGAGTTGATTCCTCCACCAAAGTTGGAAGCTGGTGAGGGTTGGGAAAGGGGAGGGTCAGAGATTTGCCTCTGGGGAGAGGGCTAAGATGATTCAACCAACTCTTTTCAGAAGGGAGGAGAGAAGAATCTTATTTTTGTGAATGTTTAAGAACAAATTCTAGGAGAAGAGCTTTAGCTTTAGCAGCTATTTTTGCAAGGAAGCAAGGAGTATTATTGAATGTCAAGTCATTCCAGGCAAGCCAAATTTTCCAACATACGAATTTAGGGATTGAAAGCCAAATGTGATACCACAAAGAGTTACTCGGAATGGGATGAGGATAATTTTGGAACCATGTGGAGTAAAGAGCAACCACAGTGCATTGCTAGGGCAAATTAGCTTGTAGATCAAGAAGCATTAATTTCCAGACTTCCTTGGCAAAAACACAATCTAAGAATAGATGAGGGGCTTTCTCTCTAGTATTTCTACACATGATGCATTGATGAGGTCGAGCAATGTTTCTTTTTAGCAAATTGTCACCTGCCAATTGCTTGTTATGCATGAGGATCCACAAAAAAATAAAAATAAATAAAAATAAATAAATAATAAAAATAAAAATAAAAATAAAAATAAATAAATAAATTTACTTTCGGGGGTCCTGTAGAATGCAAAACCTATTTCCAAATGTTGGGAGAATGTATTTTATCTTTTTTCGGCTACAGAGTGATATAACCTACTGTAGTGGTATAAGTGTCAATGTCTCCCCAGCCCCAGCTATCTGGACTGTCACGATGGATTGGTGCAGTGTTGGAGAGGAGTGATTTCGGTGCTACAAACTGTGGAAGGAGAAGCTCTAGTACGATTGGGAAGCTCCAATCCTGCCAATTCCCTTTGTGATCCCACTCTGTTATTTCAAATAGCTTGTGATACCCTGCATCTAGAAGCCAACATCAGAGGTCACAAATTTCATCACGGGATTTAAGGGGTGCACTATTCCTTATACGGTCTTCCCACAAGTAAATTTTTTTCCATTCCCTGGAATACAGTAGAGGTGAGGCTTAAAGCAACTGATGTTGGTCCTGTATAAATTCTAGGTTAACATTCTATGGGAGGTGTTGTCAATAGATAGTTTCCTGAGAGAGACCCCTTGCGCATATTTTTTCCTAAGTGTATCATTGACTAGATGAGCAGGGTCGGAATATATTTTCCAGAGAAGCTTGTAGCTGAGAGCGAGATTGGAGTGTGCAAGGTCTTTTATCTGGAGTCCTCCATCTACTATTGGGCATTTTACTAGATCCCAGTTTGCCAAGTGCATTTTTCTTTGATTACCTTTGCCTCCTTACCAAAGACAGTTTTGCAGAAGGCAGAAGATTTTCTCCATGATGTGTTTAGGAGCAAGAAGAAAAGAGACTTGGTAGATAGGAAGGGAAGAAAGTACAGATTTTATTAAGATTTTGTTTCCTCCCTTTGTGAGCCAGAACCCTCCCTAAGAGGCGATATTTGATTTGATCTTGCTGATAATACCTTGCCACTGAGTTCTGATATTAACCCCAGAGGTGAGTGGTAGGCCAAGATATTTGATTTTGTCCCAATGGGTGTAGCCCTCGAAGCCAAGGATATGGGCTATACTGTTCAGATTGCCTTGATCCACATTCCATCCATAGATTGAGCTCTTTCTGTCATTTATCATAGCTCTTGAGGCTCTGCAATAGCTTTTTAGGATAGATTCAAAAGATTTAGCTATTCTCGTAGAGGGACCACCAAGAAGGAGGGAGTCATCTACAAAGAAGGTGTGGTTTATAGGCTTTTGGGCATTGGAAGTGCGAATTCCAGGGAGGTCACCAGAATTCATTTCTGTAGTAAGCTTCTTGCTAAGGGAGTCTGCGATTGGAATATAAAAGAAAGGAGATAATGGGCAGCCTTGCCTCAATCCACGCTGAGCTTGAAAGAAGGATGTTGGCCAGCCATTGACTAGAGGGGCAATCCAAGGATTATCAATACAGGTTTTAATGAGATTGATGAACTGAGCAGGGAAGCCAAAGGATTGGAGAAGTTGGAAGAGGAAGGAGTGGTTGACCCTGTCAAAGGCATTGGACATGTCAAGATTGATCAAAATCCCCTTCTCTTTTCTCGGTTTACTGGAGTGGACAACTTCCTAGACTTGAATGACATTATCCAAGATATATCTACCTTTAACAAATCCCCCTTGAGAGCTAGAGATTAATTTTTCAAGGAGGGGTTTGACTCTGTCTACAAGGATTTTGGCCAAGATTTTATAGGAAGTGTTACAAAGAAAAATGGGCCTAAATCTACTAAAAGTTTTTGGATTGACCTCTTTTGGAATTAAGGCTAGGAAGGTTGAATTGATGCCTCCCCCACCCTTGGCTTTAGTAAAGAAACCTTGTATCAGTTTCAACAGGTTTGTTTTGATGATGTTCCAATAGACTTTGTAAAAGTGTATAGAGAATTCGTCTAGCCTAGGGGACTTATCTGATTCCATTTCCCATATTACTTTCATAATTTCTTCTTTAGATAGTGGTTTCAGAAGAGCTTGATTGCCCTTTTGATTGATGAGGTGAGGGATATTAGAGAGAAGGTCTTCAATATCCTCTTTGATGTGTTCATTCCTAGGCCCGTAGAGGTTTTCGAAATAATTTTCAGCTGCTGATTTAATTTGGTCGAAATTTTTGCAGATCTGTCCTTATTCATTATTTATCTTAGTAATATGGTTGTGAGATAATCGGGCTTTATATTGTCGATGGAAGAAATATGTGTTTCGGTCTCTAGCCTTGAGCCATAAGCTATAATATTTGAGCCTCTGATACTCTTCTTCCCATATGAAAGTGCGGTGGATGTTGCTTTGGAGTGCAGCCTCTTTATTTAGAATTTTCAGAGTGATGTGAAGGTCTTCTATTCCCATTTGCACAGTTTCCAATGAGTGAACAACTTCATTTCTCTGTTGAGTAGGGTTTTTAGATGGATTCCTTAGCCACTCTTTTAGAGCTTTTTTTGTGGCTTTTAATTTTTGATCCCACACATAGCTGGGAGATCCATTGATGGGAATATCCTAGGTTGATTGAATAGTGTCAAGAAAACCCTCTTTTTCAATCCAGAGAGGGCTAAATTTAAAGGGAATTGGGCCGAGGTCTTCCTCAGGAGCCATAAGGAGTTGAATTGGCTTGTGGTTCGAGGTGACTTTGGGGAGGATTTTTGTGGAGATAAGAAGATTTTCCAACAACAAGGAGCTCTGAATCAAAAATCTATCCAACCAAGTAGAAATGTGATTAGTCCCTATTCGATTATTGGTCCAAGTGTATGTGCCTTTTACGGGTGCAAAATCTAAAAGGTCCCTCTACTGCATGAGTTCTTTGACCAACGGTAGTAGTTGGCCTATGATGTTGTTCCCCCCCTTTTTTCTTTTGGCTTCATAACAATATTGAGGTCTTTGGCCAGAATGATGTTGTTGGGGGAATGAAGGTCTAAAACGTTCGAGAGAGAATTCTAACGTTCTCCTTTTTGAGCATAAAAGACAGGGACATAGAGATTGAATAGGGCTATAGTTAACTTAATTTCAAGGTGCTTGAGCTCAAAGTAGATCCAGTGTTGGGTCTCATGCAAGTTAAGAAAATGGAAGTGGTCATCAATATAGAGTGTCACAACTCCTGCTGAAGATCCCCTCGAGTTGACTGCTTTGCCTGCATTCTTTTTCCATTTTGACTTGCTGATTTCCATGTGGGCTTGCCCTTCGATTTTGGTCTCTTGGAGAAAGAGGATATCTGTAGGTTATATTTTCATTAGATCTTTGAAAACTTCAATTTTTGGTTGGGTCCCCAGATCTTTGCAATTCCAAGAGACTATATGCATTATATTCTTGGCGAGGGGTTTGAGAGGCCTCCCTTGGAAGGTCTTTCTCTTGTATTTCTCCCAATTGACATTACTATTGTGGGTTAGCTGCCTTGCATCTTTAGACGTTGTCCTTCTTCTTCCCTTACTACTTTCTGAGGTTTCCTGCCCGCCCTCTTCGAGCGTATCTCATAGATCTCATCCTCAGAGGAGTCAGAGGGTTCTGCCACTTTTCAATCCATGCCAAGGTAATCAGATCTGCTTCAGGAGGATCTGGGGGTGGGCTTCCATTAGGGTTTGGATTCTCATCCAGGGCATGGGGGTTCCTCTTTTCATTTCCCTGATCTTCAACGTTCTTCTCCTTTGTAGGTCCTTTCCCTTGTGCTTTTGCATGACCAGCTTTCTAGACAGTGGTCCACTCTTCTCCCTTCGACTTATCACTCTATTTTTCAGCATTTTTCTTGCAGTATCTCGCAAAATTCCCATAGCCATGGCAATGTCTACATTTGAAGGGTAGCTGCTCATAATCCAGTTCTTGGATGTGAGATCACCCAGCTACTGTGAGTTTTATTTCTTCCGGTAATCCTTCTTCAAGCTCTACTTCCACACATATTCGAGCACATGAGTACTGATATTTCCTCGTAGCCTAGTTGATATATTTTCCAAGGGAGTTGTCAATGATATGGAGAAATTTCTGGGTCCAGCAATGCAGGGGTAAAAATTTCTCCACACGTTTGACCCATATTCTAAGCAACCAATTGAGGATCATATTAAGGTTTTCATGTTGGCTATTAGATGGAGGAAATTGCACCAAAAAAGATGTTGTTTGTAGGTTTTTCCCCTACACATTTGAGGGAAACACTACAACTTGGTACTTCACAGAGCCCCCTTAAAGCATTACCTCTTCGACATAATTTGAAAGTACACCCTTAGAGAAATTTGGAGCTAATAATATCCCATAAGTCCTAACCATGGAGTTATCAAATATGAAAATGGAAAATAAAGAAAAGGTAAGGGATTTTAATGTAAGGTTTGTCTCATTAAAAAAAATAAGGTTCTCAATGTTTCTATGTATGGTCAGAATTTAATAGTTTCCTACTATGTTAAAGCCTTAACTACTGATATTTCTATGTGGGTTCACTACAACAAGTCCCTGTGATTATCTCCATTTTCTGCTTCCAAGGATTTTTTTAGTGTATGTTTCTCCATTTAAAAAAAATGGCTCTATTTATCGGTATGGCGCTATTTTTGGCATTGTTTGCGTGGGCTAAAATAGGTGATAAATTATGTTCTAATAGTGCCATAAATAGTTCTCGAAAGATTGTCAGTAATAATGTCATATTTGTATACCCTTTTAGCGCCCAAATTAACACCTTGGTTAGCTCCCCTTTTAGTGTTAGATTTAGCACTAAATGTGCCTAAATAGTCAACTAATTGCGTTGTTAGCTATTAACTGGATTGGGGCTTTGAGGATTATGGGATTTGTGGTTTTGGGGTGCAAGGATTAACAGTTAAGGGATTAGGGGTTAGGGTTTAAGGGATTAAGGGTTAAGAGCTAAGGGATTTGGAACTTGTGGGTTAGGTATTTTAATGAATAATGGTTGAGGATTAGGGGTTAAGGGATTAATGTAATTTTTTTTTGGGTATAGGGATTTATGGATTAAGGGATTATGGATTAGGGCCTAATTTTTTAAGGCTTGATGGCTTAGGGGTTAGGGGATTTAGGGCTTTTACATTAAGGGATTAGTGATTAACAAGGTTTGATCTATTAAGGGTACTTTATGCATTAGAGCTTAATGATTTAAAGGTAAATGCAAGATTAAGGTTAGGGGATTTTAGGTTTTATCACAACCCTCTTGAAATTTCATGAAATGTCTTCCAACATGCCCATCACCAATGTCATCTAGTGATGTTGCATGGTGAGAGTGAATGGGGCCAATGCTAAAATTTCTTAAATTTATTCTTCTACACATTGAAATTTGAAATGGTTAGACTAGAGACATGGCTTTATAGTATGTGAGAGTTTCAAGACTCAAGGATGGTTGATGTTGCTGCATAATCTTTGAAATCCTCTACATTTGCATCATTGTTCATCATGTAGTTTCATTGTCATATTTTGGCATTCCCATCTATTCAATCATTTTTTGAACTCTCTTCAAATGTCATGTAACGTCTACCAACACGCCCATTACCAATGTCATCCATCGATGTCATAGAGTAAGGAGTGAATGAGTACAATGTTGAAATTTCCTCAAATTAATCTTGTATGCATCAAAATTTGGCATGGTTAAAGTACACACATGACTTGCGGTATGTGAGGGTTTCAAGGCTCAAGGATGTGTGATTTCTTTGCATAATGTTTCATATCGCCCATGTTTGCATCAATGTTCATCATGCAGTCTAATTTTCATGTAGTAGGAAGCATTAATTATTCATCCTAGAACTTTTCAAGACTTTACAAGAAGACAAGCTTTGGTGCATTGGTTCTCTTAATCATATGATTCTAGAAAATCCACCATGAACATTTGAGATAATCATGTTTTGGTTGTTGTGGTGGAAAGGGGATGTGGATCAATATAACAAACATGGGAACAGATGTAAACCGCCAACCCCCATGAAACTTGAATACAAGGTTGTTAAATTCATAAACAAAAAGATGAATATTATATTAATGAATTCCCATTGCAATAATATAATATTCCTTCTTAGAAAAAAATAGATAAAGAAAGAAATGACATCCTACCTCATCCACAATCATTCACACTTCCTTTCTAATGTTCCCCTTAGGGTATGTCAATTAACACATTGAAATGTTGAACATTGCCTTGTACAATCGATTTACTCTAAGGAAAATGAGACTAACATTATATCCAAAGATATGCACATAGTGGTTCGATTATTTTAAATTGGGGAAAACTGAAATACACGATTTTAGTAAATATTCATGTGTTTTTTATTTTCCATATATCATTGGGATATTAAGGATATTATTTTTACTCAAGGAAAGATATATTTAGGAAAGTAAGATAATATTGTAATAAAATGGTCCTTTTTCTAACTATGATTCAAATTTTGTACAAACTAAAATATGATATTTAATTAGTTTTTAAATTCTAAATCATTTAAAATAATTAAAAATTTAATAAAATGAACTGATTTTTTTTTAACCTTTTACGCTTTTAATTATACTATAAGAAAAAATATTAACAGGTTTTATTTAAACTTAAAAGCTGAAAAGAATGTTTATAAAATTAAAAGTAAAAATAAAAAATTGCTTCCTCTTATTTCACACATTTTCTTTCAACTCCCATTTGGCTATTTTTTCTCCATCAAAGATTGAACCAAATGCTAGAGGTTTATTTTCCCTATTCCTATTAATTAGTGAGTGTTTTTACTTATAAAAATGGAAACACTTGTATAATAATACATTAAAACATTAGTCATTATCAATATGGAGGCTCAAGTGTGACAAACTATAGAACTAAACCCACTATAGTGGGGAAGTTTGGATGCATTTATAGCCTTGACTAATTCAAAATTGACCCAATCACAAAAATTTCCAATAGTACGGAACAAAAATATAAAATCCAAAAAATAATTGCTCCCTCTATTTTTAATCCTCAAACTCCCTTTCCCACCTCTATTTTTTTAACCACCATATTCGTCCTGGCTCCATTGATATTGGCATCCACTCGATCCTACAATTGACCCTAGTGAAATTTAAACACTATAGTAGCTTCTCTTGTATGCAACGTTTTATTCACATTTCATATTGGGCAAGAAAGGTTCACTCAGTATAATATGGAGTGAAAGTTGTGTAAGAATCAAGTCACAGAGACCAACATCAGTGCTTATGTCAATATGTATTCATGATTCTATTTTTCTATTTTCTTTTTTGGGTAGGGGAGCGGATGTCGACAACTTAGGCACTTGGGTTCCTCTATGTGAATTTGGGTTTAGGAGTATAAACACTTGGATGCCTGAAACAATTGTTGAATGTCTTAATTAGTTTCCAATACAATGGATAATTATACTCGTAACTGTTGGAATATTTTTCCTTATCCTAAACAGTTAAAAACATATAAGAAAATATAGTTGTAATTTTTTTTTGTGTTATGTCAATGGGAGAATAAGTTAGTTATTTAAGCTTGGTTATTTTAGTTACAAATTAATGATGTATGATATGCAAAGCTTTGACCAAAATGAAAAATCACACTAAATTGATCCATCTTCGAGGGGACGATGGTAGCAACCTGAATATTAGCTAAGTCTATTATAGTGAAAGTACAAAAATATTTATTCAAACTATTATATTTCCTAATACGTAGGATACTATGGGGCTATAATCAACAATCTATTAAGATAGAATTTTAGTGCTAAAAATAACAACTATGTGAACATAATGACCAGTAAGAACATAAAGGATAAAATATAGACTTGATTAAACCAAAATCATGGAACATAAATTACATATAAGAAATAGAAAGGTACCAAGTGGCTTTCTCTACTTTTCCCCCCCTTTTTTCAAGCCTTGCATTTAATTTTTAAAGATGAGAAATTGTTAATTTCACTATGCTTGGTTGTTAGGGACACATTGTCAATGTGGCCTCTATTTAGTTTTTGGATCATACATTCTCCCTTTGATATTAAAAGTCTCCATTTCTTATAGTGTTATTTTCATAGGCCCTCGATCTATTCTATGACTAGATCTTAGCACATAAACACACTAGGACATTTAACTAGAAACTCAGAAAAATAAAACAAATTAGAGAACATTACTCCACAAATATATATGGCCCGAATCTCATTTAGCATTAGTCTATTAATAATAAAATAGTAGGGATCTCGCACTAGGGATCATGGCCCTTCATAAAGCCTGATACAAGCTAGTATACATAATACCCAAAATCTAGGGCTTGAGGTCTAATCATTTAGACCTTCAATCTGCCTATCGCGATAAAGATAAACTATATTGAATTACTTGTTATAGCAGTCCTTTTTCTCTATCCCTTGTTGTCTTTCTTGTCCTTGATGTACCTTCAAATCCCTTGCCTCCAAAATTACACAGTGACCAACTCCTTTAGTCATTGTCCTCTTATTGGCCACCTAGCAGGCTTCTCAAACAATTCCTTAGGTCTAGGTTGTCTCTTTAGCCCTAAAATTCCTTGTTTCCTCCTTATCCTTGTACAATCAGTTCCTCATAGTATGGGTTGTCCTTTAATAAAATGTACTTCATCCTTCAAATACTTGTTGTTCAGACTTCCATCACTGAAAAGCCTTCACCTTGTAGCTTTATATCAGTCCCCCACTTGATTTCCACAACATGGGCATGTTGTCGCTTCTAGAAGCCTCCTCCCTAAGGCCCTTTAGTATACTTTTCCCCTTCAAACCTACTCTTGAGACCCTACCTTATGCCTAAGGCTCTCTAAATTTTTACATAGCTATGACCTAGTTATAGAGCATATCTTTTAACCTCAACCACCATCCATTTATGTGAACGGACCCTTGATCTATTGGAAACAAATATGGGGGGGGTGAATCAATATTATAAAATCACTTTAATTTTTTTTTTTTTTCTTATTCTAATTTCTATATGATATTGTTCTTTATGAAACCAACATATGTACACAACCTTAGTGAAAGAAAATAATGTAAATCTAGTTAACCAATTATTCATAAGTTCCATCAAATCTTTGTCATCAAAGAGTGCATTATTAATCTCATTAGACATGTAGTATGTAGTAAAGAGAAAAAGAAACCATCTCACATAAACAACACATGAGAACACCGGGAATTTTAAGTGGTAACCAAATGTGGGAGAAAACCATCCTTATCATCATCTTTGTCTTCTTTCTTATTATATAAAGGAAATATTTTTACAATATTGTGTTGGTCACTTTAATTGCTTATTAATTAAACAGTCGAGTGCCACATAAATTGTTAACCCGAGAAAGCCCGATTATTTCAAAGGAAACTACGTACTGTATGTACTCAATTTTAATAGCACTAAAAATCTGTAGTATAAATAAATCACACCCTGTTAAATCTTTACTCTATGTTACAACAACTATACTCTATTGCAGATATCTAAATAAGAGATGGATAATTAATTAGAAAGAATAAACCTGCAAAAGAAAAAAATGGTTGTTCTATAACAAAGGATTAGGACCCTATCCCCAGAGTAGGAACATCCAACACCTGCCTCTGTTATCCAGTTCACCAATTCAATCGTAAACCTAATCACCGGTGAGGCACTCATGAAATAGCATCAATTGATTAAAAGAGAAACAGAGTTTCAGCAAAAGTAAAATAACATCCAGAAACAGTACTTGTTAATAAGGTATGAACATAAATCACACTTAACACACGACAGAAAGAGAATGGGTGAATCTTGTGATGAAGTTGGGCCCTATCCTTCTCACAAGATTCCCCAGGGCACGGAAACTAAGATGAAATACTCAGAACAAAACTTTATTCATCCATCAATATACCATATTATAGAAAAGATTCAGTCTCATTCCTTCAACTACAATCCTTGTGTTACAGCATGTTCCCCCCCCCCTAATGTAGATGTCTCCTCTTTATAGAGGAAACATCTATTACAAAAGATTTACATTATAGATTCTAGTTCAACCCTTTATACAAAAATAGGGAAATCAGGTTGCCGTCAACAGAATGCTGTTACAGTAATTTAGATTATGAACGTTACGACCAATGTAATAGTTTCCTCAATGATCAATCAGGTTTCTCTGTTGTTGTCAAAACTGGTACGCAAATCTCAACTGTCTCCTTGATATTTGCATGTTGTTCTTGATGTTTCAGCTTCGAGATTCGTGTTGTTCCTGCTGTTTAAGAAACTGCAAAAGATAGTCCTGGCAGCTTTAGGTAGTTCCAATGATGCGGTCTACACATCATTCTTCAATTGTTTAGTAACTCAGTCAACTTCAAAGATCGATTATAAAGATAGCATGATTATGTGTTAAATATTTAAACATATAGCAATGAGAAGAGTCACTGTATACCTTTAGAATGATTGAGTCAAAATACTAGCAAGGACTTTCAAATATGGGTTGAGAAGGGTAATATTATGACAAAATATAAGGTCAAAGAGAGACAATATGAGGTCCTAACATCCCCCCCAACTGAAAGGGTTACATGTCCGCATGCAACTTCTACTATGAATCTGAGTCGAAATACTGGGATGAACAGTGAAAATTGCTTATGCAGTAAGTATAGAAAGTGCTATTAGCCATGTCTCTGAACCCTTGGACACTCTGAACTTTTTGCCATGTTGCGAGCTCGTCCTTTTTGGTCAATTTGAACTAAGCCTTGTATTGCTGTCCTGGTAGCCATAGAAGAGGGAAGTGAAAGTGAAAACCAATCCATTTCGCAACACACTATTGAATACATTTAACGTAATTAGGTATTCGTGAGATTGTTGCTTGAAGATTGAGAGATTTAAAGGGGTGGTATTCCCGTCTCTCCTTAGGACAGTGTTCCCAAAATAGATTATTTTATTTTATAGCTAGAGTTCCTTTAGTTTTGACATAGTATTGGCAGTCTTCCAAGACTATTTCCTGTAGTTTCCTGATATGGTCAGTCATCCCTGGCTCTCGTAGAATTCGTTTATGTTCAACGATAAAAACAGCGGCATTTTGTGGCTCAGCTCGGATCCAGAGAAGACAATTCTCCTCATTGTGTGTTGCTGACATAAAAGAATTTTTCCAAGTAAACTGATTAGCAAAGAAAGAAATGAAGGCTCTTATTTGAATATCGCTAACGAGAGGAACTAAACTAAGCTTCCTATCTTCAAGCATAGCCTCATTGTGAAGATAAAGTTCACACAACAAGTTCTGGTCACTATTCGATGCTTCTGCAAAGGTCTCAATAAATTGCTGAGGTGTAGACACCTGGTGGGGTCGTCCATCCTTGATTGCTTTCACTTGGAGGAACACTAAGCATTATCTAAAAAACACAGAATAATTAAAAGATGGTTTCCTAGTGGCAAGTAACCTTTGGACCAAGTCAAAGATGAGGGACAGTCTAGTTTTTAGCTTCTTGTTTTCCTTATGTTGCGCACGAGACTGTTTATGAACTTCCCAATTTCTGTATGCATAGTTGAGCCATAATGACTTCTATTGCTGAAATTCCTTTCCTTGTGAGAGATCATACTCTATCTTCCATGTGTCACTTAGTTCTTGAAAACTGGAGGTCTCTGTGTGAGCATTGCTGATACATCGAGGTTCAGTTTGGGTAGCCACAGTCTTAAAAGACTTTCGTACTGGTTTCTGCTCTATAACAACTAGGGTAGGCCGGGGTGGTTTTATTTCTTCCTCCAAGATCCTTGAAGACCCTACTGGTTCTTGTGTAACAACAGGGTACTCCTTTTTAACTATAGTAGGAGGAGATACTAGACTAGCTCCAGACAACAGAACTTCAACTATCTTATAACCTGCTCGAGAATAGAGATCACCACATTCACTGCACATGTATTCATTGTATTGATCCTTTTCTGCACTCTTTTTAGCTGGAGATGCTACCTGAGCTAACATGTATAGATTGATTTCCTTTTCATAAGCTTCCCTTGCCTTTGTTAACTCTTTCTGATAAGCCTTAATTTTAGATTTCAAAAACTCATTTTCTTCCTGAAGGGAGATTAAAGTAACTGGGCCTTCTGTAGCAGTTGTAGGTTCCAGTGAATGGGAGGATTGTTGTTCAGTGGAAACTTCATCATTTGCATCCTCAACAGCTGGTTTTTGTGTATCACCTGTTGGGTCAGTAGCTGGTTTTTGTGTAACAGCCACATCTAGGTCATCTTCCTTTTGCTTCCCAACAGGTGGTTCTTGTGTAACACCTGTTAAGTTAGTGGCTGGTTCTTGTGTATCAGCCACATGTTGTACATCGTCTTGGGTTTCTACTTTAGATGAATCGGTAGCTAGTTCTTGTGGAGTAGCTGCATATTTTGAGAAAAATGATGTCACAAAATTGTGAATGCTCTGCATTTCGGCACCCGAGGGTGAGGAAGGTGAGGGTTCAGGGCTAGGCGGAATATGGGATTTTAGTATGATAAGTGGGGAATTTGGGGTAATGGCCTCAGTTGCTGCAGATGTCCTTGTTCGTCGCCGTGATAAGGAAGCAGGAAAAACAATGGTTTTTCTTTTACGAGCACTTTTCCTCAGGGTAGGGGGAATATCAGAAATAGTGGCTTCCTTAACTAAGGCCCTCGTTCTTCTCTTTAGTGGGGTTGCAGCTTTCTGTTGTCTTTTCCTTTTGAGCATAATAATGGGGGTATTGTCATCCGAATTATCGGTGGGAATATGGATGATGGGAGTGGATGATTCAGCTTCATTAAGGGGTGGGGTCTGTTGTGGATTTTCAGTGCTCAATTGCGGTGTTTCAGCTGCTGGTTGCTGATTTTCGACAGCTTGTTGGAAATTTTCTTCTACTGGTTGAAGGATTTCAACAGTTTGCTGGGGATTTTCTTCAGCTTCCTGGGGAGGGTTTTTACGGGGAGGGGGATTGTGCAGGGAAAATGCTCTATGAATTAAGATCTGAACTAAACGATGGTGCGTGAGGGAGAGGAGTGGGTGCCTTGCGTTCACAGTATAGTGTGCCATATTGTTTAGACAGCCAAGTAGATAGTATGGCATATTTATTAAATGACCATGCCTTAAATGATTTAATAACACAAAGTCATGCTGGTAGACTACCTGATAATATCCCTCGTAGGTGAAGTAATGCTTAAAAAACTCTGTAACCTTTAGTCATGGCGGTGGTAGTGATCGAAGTGCAAGACCCCTGCCTTTAAATTCGACGTGCTCCCCCCGTTGCAGAAAATCTTGCTGTGCGTTGAGAATGAGGTGTTTTCGGCTGAACCAACGAGTACCATTGGTTGGTAACCCTGAAACCTGCATTATATCCTCCTCTGTTACTAGAATTCGCACTCCTTGGACAGTAGAGTATCCTTCCCTCAAATTGCATGCGAATTCCACAACTTGCTGGGAATCAAAATCTGGAAGCCTTTGGAAATAATCCACCCATCCTTCTTGTAGAAAGATTTGGTATGCCTCCTAATAAAGTTCCAATAATTCTGTTGAGCTAGGTTCATGTCTAACAACATTTTCTCCCATAGTTACTGGTTCAAAAAAATGCAGAGTGTAGAGCTGAGTTTCTGAAGTCGAAACAGAGTAGGATGTTGCAAATGAAGTTATGATATGATAAGGTACAGATGGGGTGACTAGACATTGCCACGAGAAGTAAGAAATGATGGTAATTCGTGTATCATGTAATGATTACAATATTTTGGTTCCCCCCCCCCAACTGTGGCTAGAATGATATGCTTGAAGGTACAGTGATTTCGGTAATCATATCAATATCTTCTCATTAACTACAATTTAATATTTACACCTAAACACACATACCTTTATATTTTACCTTTGGTTGTTGCGTGAAAAGTATTATCTCGTCATTAATAGATCGATGATGGTTATAAAAAAGGGGTTTGTAAAGTATGAGGGTTTTTATACACAAGGTTTTCTTTATTCACGGGAAGTAGTAGTCAAGGAACATAATTATCAGGATGAATGGCTGATTCCTTTAATGAAGAGTGATATGTATCCTTTGAAAGTAATGGTTCATTCTCGAGAAAAATGGGAAAATTGGTGCTTCTTAGGAAAAATAGAAAAGATTGGTGTTTTAGCAAGAGGAAATGGTGTTTTAGCAATGGGAAATGGTGTTTCAGCAAGGAGAGATGGTGGGAAAATGTTGTTGAAGGGAAGTGAGAGGGAATGAATTATGATTTGAAGTGAAATGGCAATGTTTCCCAAGCCGAAACTTGATCCTTCCTGTATTGAAATTTTTCTTCTCAGCCATCCTCTGAAGCTAAGATCTGCAAAATAGTTAATTGTAACATGGCCACCCTTGATAAGGATTATTAGTTAATAAATATAATCTAAGAAAAATAAATATATAAATAGAAAAACTAAGTGCATTGAGGGATAGCAGGCTCCCCCAAAAAGACATAATGTATATCTGTCATGCAAGTGGCTTTGAAATCCTCTATAGAAATAGGTTGTTGATACAAACGGAGCCGATACCCATTCAATAACAATGGTGTTCTAGAATCATCAATTGTTAAGAGTCTGACTGTTCCATTTGGGAAAACAGTATCTACTTCATAAGGTCCTAGTCACCTTGTTCTTAATTTGTCCTGAAAATTTTCAAAATAGGAGTCATACAATATAGCCCAATTACCTTTTTGGAACTTCTTATGCTTAATGGTTTTTTCATGCCACCTGGTTCTTTGCTGTTGTATCATAGTTGTTTGATGGATGGCATCCAACCTCTTTTCATCCAATTCATGAAGCTGCTACAACCTAGTTGTCTGTGCATTAGTCAAGTCAAGGTTAACAGCTAAAGCAGTCCTTAAGGTTTTAATTTCAAATTCCATAGGAAAAACAACACTTTTACCATAAACTAATTCATAAGGTGAAAAACCTGTAGTGTTCCTCCAAGTAGTTCTATAATCCCATAATGCTTCAGGAAACCTTTGAAACCAATCCCTTCTATTCTCCTTTACCGTTTTTGTTGAAATGGCTTCTATGACTTTATTCGTACTTTCTACCTGCCCATTGGCCTGGGGGTGATAAGGCGTAGTCATTTTATGTGTAATGTGATATTTCTGAAGTGTATCTTGAAAGTCATGAGAGTTGAAAGGAGGTCCTCCATCTGTGACTAGCTCTCTAGGCAATTCAAACCTAACAAATATTTCTTCAAATAAAAAGTTTAAAACTGATTCTTCATTAGCTATAAGGAGTGCCTTAGCTTCCACCCATTTAGTCATATAATCTGTGCAAACCAGTATATAAACTCTTTGATTGGATGGAGGGTGGATGGGACCTATAAAGTCTAGCACCCATCTTTCAAAAGGTTCAAGTATTACCTGGGGGTTCAGTGGCATTTCATCCCTATGATTAGGCTGGCCCATTCTCTGACAGCTATCATAGGCCCTAACATATTTCTTTGCATCCTTGAAAAGTGAGGGCCAATAATAACCCATTCTAAGAACCTTGTGTTCTATTCTTTTATCAGCAAAATGCCCTCCACAAGGGCCATCATGACAAGCCTTCAATATATCATAAAATTCATCTTCTCTGATGCATCTCTGAATTTCGTGATCGAGTCCTATGTGAAAAAGATGCCCACTTATCCAATTGTACCTAGCACTTTGTTGAATGATCTTGCTTTTCTCTCTGTGTGACAGGTGTGATGGTAGCTTCCCTGCAGCTAAATAATTGACAATGTCTGCATATCAAGGTGAGTGAATAGATAATGCAAATAAATATTCATCAGGAAAGGAATCATCTACTGGAGTGTTCTCATCAGTTTTTATCCGAGAAAGGAAATCAGCAACTACATTTTCTTTACCCGGTCGATCTACAATTGTAATATCAAATTCTTGTAATAATAATAACCATCTGGTAACTCGAGCATTTGTAACTGATTTGTTCATTAAATACTTAATGGCTGAGTGATCAATATGAACAAAAGTAGTGTAACCAGTAATATAATGTCGAAACTTATTAATAGCATAAATGACTGCTAAAAATTCCTTCTCGGTAACTGTGTAATTAAGTTCAGCAGGGGTCATACTTTTACTAATAAAATAGATAGCATAAGGAAGATTGTTTTCTTCTTGACCCAAGACAGCTCTAATTGCAGTATCTGAAGCATTAGAGCATATATGAAAGGGGAATGCCCAGTCAGGTCCTCTTAAAATGGGAGTTGTAGACAATTGATGTTTAAGTTCATTAAATACTTTTTGACAACCATCAGTCCACTTAAATTCGGCATTTTTCATAAGTAACACAAACAAAGGAGAAGATATTTTAGAAAAATCCTTGATAGATCTTCTATAATATCTAGCATGTCCTAAAAAAATTCTTACATTAGTTTGTGTTTTAGGGATAGGAATACTCTGAATTACCTGCACTTTAGCTGGATCAACTTGAATTCCTAGGAATGAGATGAAGTGTCCCAATACAATTCCTTGATTCATCATCATATGGCATTTTTCAGTACTTAAGGCAAGATGTGCTTCTATACATCGTTTAAGTACTTTCTCAAGGTTTTGTAATGCATCTTCAAAAGTCACACCATAAGGAGTAAAGTCATCCATAAATATTTCTAAGAAGTCATTAAGCATATCAGAGAAAATTCCTATCACTACTCTTTGAAATGTTGCTGGAGCATTACATAGCCCAAATGTAAGAAATCTATAGGAAAAAGTCCCCCATGGACTAGTAAAAGTGGTCTTGTCTTGGTCTTGGGGTGCAATATTGATCTAGTTATATCCGCTAAATCCATCAAAAAAGGAAAAGAATCTCTTTCCTGCCAAATTGTCTAGCACCTGGTCAATAAATGGTAAGGGGAAATGATCTTTCTAAGTGGCTTTATTTAGAGCTCTATAGTCCACACACACTCTCCATTTCCCATTTTTCTTATGTACAACCACTAATGGAGAAACCCATTCACTATCAGATATAGGATATATAAATCATGCATTCAACAATTTTTGAAGTTCTTCCTTCACAATTTCCCTTAAATTGGGATTCATTCGTCGCTGGGGTTGACAGACTGGATGAGACGCCTCTTTAATATTACTACGATAAGTACATGATTCAAGAGAGATTCCCTTCATATCTGTGTAGTCCCATGCGAATGCTTCTTTATTCTCAAGACTTTATTAACTGTTGTTTTTCAGCATCTGTTAGGTTAGGGTTTATATTTAATGTTTTGCCAGATTCGATTTCTACTGTTATACTCTTGGAGGAGATATCAACTGATGTTTGAGATAAATTTTCAGTTTCAAGGTTTTTATGGATTTAGGTTCCAAGATTTTAGTCAAGTGATCATGTGTTTCAGAGTTAACCGAAGAAGGTTCAGAAATAAAATTACTAATTAGTTCATCCTCAGTTGTATCTTTAAAAGTTAAGGCTTGTCCGACAATCAAGATGGGTTGGGTCTCATCATCCTCATAGTCTAACCATACGAGTTATCATTGTTAATCATAGGTGTAGCATGAGGGTAACGAGTAAGCTGCTTGGTTTCACATCCGTTAGATATTTTCATTGAACCTGATCTACAGCTGATGAAAGCATCTGTTGTAGCCAACCAAGGTCTCCCTAAAATTAATGGATGTCCCCCCAACTTTGTTTTAGTCTGTAATACAACAAAATAAGCTGGGTAGTTCCACGATTCGACAGAAATTATCAGGTCTTCAATAACTCCTTCTAGTTTGATTGTAGAACAGTCAGCTAGTTCTAGAATGGTTGGGGTTTCCCTAATTACATTCTTTAACTGTAATAACTGTGCAGTTTCAAGTGTCATAATACTTATAGCAGCACCTAGATCTACTAGAACTCTGGAAACAAAAGTTTTTCCAACCTGTACTGTAACCGTAGGATGACCAAGGTCACCATATTTCATAGGAGGGGTTTTTCCTGACATTAAAGTAGCTAGATCACCCATCACATGAACTGTTAGGGCATCTTTAGCTTTTCTTCCAGGTTTCTTAATGCAAATATCTCTAACAGTTCTAGCATAAATTGGTACATCTCTAAGTGCTTGTAAGAGTGGAAATTTAACATATAAATTCTGCAATTGTCCTAAAATATTAAAAGTAGGTGGCTCAAGTGTCTTGGTAAGAGCCAGACGTTCAGGGAATGGCGGCTCTACTATTTTAGCAATTTTACTAGAGGATGACTCAACCGTTTCAGCATTATTATTAGATGACTTTTATTTTCCTGTCTCCTCTTTATCAAAGTCAGAAGAAGTAATGTCATCAATAATGGGTTCAACTATTCTCCAAGAGCACAAATGAATATCATTACATTGCATGGGGAAAACAGGCTGGTTTTGAATATCAATGACCTGCAGAGCTTTATTGTTATTAGGGTTGGGGTTCGGTTGCACAGGCAACTGGGGTCTCATTGTCTAGTTATTCTGTGGAGCATTTGATGGCAAGGAGAGAGATTGTTGATACTGGGGAAATTGGTTTTGAAATGGGATCTCTTGAGCTGTCCAGTTTGGGTTCCATTGATTAAAGTAAGATTGTTGTAGAGCCCAGGGATTCCATATTGTAGGATCGAAAAAGGGAGCATTTGGTTGCTGCCTGGGTGGGAAGTTCATTTGGTTGAAGGGTGGGTATTGCATTTGATTCAAGGGCGGGTAATTTGCTTGAAAAGGAGGATGATTATTCCAACGATTAAATGGCATATTAGAATTCGTACCTTGTCCTAATGGTTGCCATTGCCTCCTCTCTGTCAGCAAGTAAACTGCTTCAGCTTCTTCTTCAGTTGGTTGCATTGCTGCTTTTATTCCTGGTAAATAAGGGCATTGTTGAGTCTCATGGTCCTTCTCGCAAATAGTGCAAATTGGTACCTTGTCCAGTGGGCATTCCCTTAGTGGGTGTTTTTCTCTAGATTTAGAGCAGAAAATAGCCAAAGGAGCTTCTGCCTCTGCCTGCTTCTTTTTAACCTACAAGGTATCAATTTGTGAAGCAAAAGAGCTTAACATTTCAGTTTTAAATTCTTCAAGTAAGTTACCTATTTCAGCCTGTGTTGCTCCTCCACTCGCTGATTTCTGGACTCTTGAGTATGTACTATCTCTGATTTTTGGCATGTTTGTTGCTCCTCTTGAACATCTCTTACATAGGTTGACAATCTCTTCATACGATTCCGTAGATATAACCCCTTTTCCAAGCTTATTCAACATATCTAAGCAGTCATCTCGTACCCCTTTTAACAATATTGACTTGAGAATATCCTTACTCATATTCAGATGATCGGATCACTGCAAATTATACTGTAATCTTTCCATGAAATCCTCCAGGTTCTCGTCCTCCTTCTAAACTGTCTTAAATAATTCCTCCTTCCTTTCTCTTGTTTGACAATAGTCCTGGTATTTGGCCAAAAATTTTCTTTCATTTGATCTGATGTTGTGATCACATGTCTTCCCAGGCTCATGAACCACCTTAGTGCATTTCCTTTTAATGTTGCTAGAAATAACTTTAACTTTTGAGAATTAGTAACATAATCATAGCTCCTACATAAGATATCAAACTTGAACAGACATTCATCAGGGTCTTTAGATGATAAACCATGAAAACTAGGTAGGGCTAAGAGTGGGATGTTCTTCATAGGAGTTTCCCCTCTAGGAAGATCTCTAATAGGGAATTCCAAGGCGGAAAGGAAATTTTCTCCTCCTCCTTCTCTTCATCCCCCACCAACAGGTCCTTCATTGTTTCTGTCCATTGGTTGTTCCCCTGTCTCACTTGCTCGGTCTTTAGTGCTTTCTGTAGGGCTTTCAATTTCCTGAACTAGTTCCTCAACTTCAATAGCTTCTATTGGTTCTTCAACTTCAATATCTTCTATATGTTCTTCAATATCTTCCACTGACTCCTCGATTTTTTCCACTATCTCTTTGGCAATTTCTGGTCCCAACACTCCCTCCGTTTCGTAATCCATCTCGAGAGGGTGCCAAGTCTGTGGCCTCCGAGAACTTATCTTCTAAGATGTTCCAGCTTTTGAAATAATGTCATCAATGAAAGTTTTCCTTCCTCCTCTGCCTTGGCCCCTGCCGCCTGTAGGGTTAGCTTTCCTGCGTCCTTTCATGCATCCTATACATCTAAAAGAAAATCATTAATTCTCTTAAAATCTTCAGTCGCCTTCCCTGGCAACAACGCCAAAATTTTAGTCACTTTAATTGCTTATTAATTAAACAATGGAGTGCCACATAAATTGTCAACCCGAGAAAGTCTGATTATTTCAAAGGCAGCTACGTACTGTATGTACTCAACTTTAATAGCACTAAAAAGCTGTAGTATAAATAAATCACACGCTGTTAAATATTTACTCTGTGTTACAGCAACTATACTCTATTATAGATATCTAAATAAGAGATGGATAATTAATTAGAAAGAATAAATCTACAAAAGAAAACAATGGCTGTTCTGTAACAAAGGATAAGGGCCATATCCCCAGAGTAGGAACGTCCAACACATGCCTCTGTTATCCAGTTCACCAATTCAATCGTAAACCTAATCACTGGTGAGGCACTCATGAAATAGCATCAATCGATTAAAAGAGAAAAAAAAGTTTTAGCAAAAGTAAAATAACATCTAGAAACAGTACTTGTTAATAAGGTATGAACATAAATCACACTTAACACACGACAGAAAGAGAATGGGTGAATCTTGTGATGAAGGTGGGCCCTATCCTTCTCACAAGATTCCCCAGGGCACGGAAACTAAGATGAAATACTCATAACAAAACTTTATTCATCCGTCAATATACCATATTACAAAAAAGATTCAGTCTCATTCCTTCAACTACAATCCTTGTGTTACAGCATGTTACCCCCCCCCCCCCCCAATGTAGATGTCTCCTCTTTATAGAGGAAACATCTATTACAAAATATTTTCATTATAGATTCTAGTTCAACCCTTTATACAAAAATAGGGAAATCAGGTTCCCATCAACAGAATGCTATTACAGTAATTTAGATTATGAACGTTACGACCAATGTAATAGTTTCCTCAATGATCGATCAGGTTCCTTTGTTGTTGTCAAATCTGGTACGAAAATCTCAACTGTCTCCTTGAGATTTGCATGTTGTTCTTGCTGTTTCAGATTCGAGATTCGTGTTGTTACTGCTGTTTGAGCAACTGCAAAAGATAGTCCTGCCAGCTTTAGGTAGCTTCAACAATGCGGTCTACACATCATTCTTCAAAGGTTCAATAACTCAGTCAACTTCAAATATCCATTATAAAGATAGCATGATTATGTGTTAAATATTTAAACATATAGCAATGAGAAGAGTCACTATATACCTTTAGAATGATTGAGTCAAAATACTAGCAAGGACTTTCAAATATGGGTTGAAAAGGGTAATATTATGACAAAATATAAGGTCAAAGAGAGACAATATGGGGTCCTAACATATTGTACTAGCACAAACTCTTACCAGTATGTAGGAACCCACCTATAGAATGTTGCAACCTTCTCTCATTCTCCAACACCCACTGGAGGGGAGATCCAACCCTCTGATCTTATTTACCAGCTCCTAACAGAAGGGAGCACCTACCCCCTTCAAAATTTACCATCTACCACTCAAAGGAATCTCTGACTCCCTCATTGAAGGCTCCAACCCTTAGCACCTCTTTTGGATCAAATTTCATAATAGTTCCACCTGATTCAAAAACATCAAAACCTGTAGGCCACTTTTCATCAAATGTTCAAACTAGACCCACACCCATCATTAAGCTCAACATCAAACTAAATACTATATCTAAAATATAATCACTTGACCAATTGAATCATTATACCATCAGCGAACCAATCATTGAATCTCAATCAACCAAAACCAATCCATAACAGATATAAGCTATGAGATCATATCAATGCATAACCATTCATCAATATACAAAAGCATGCATTGTTCGTCATCAAATAAACGCAGTGTTATTCCTGCAAACCTTGATCATACATACATTAGAATGTATATGGTACTTCTATGAAGCACACCCATGTATATACTTGTTTCCATTGTATAGGACCTACGTACAAATTTCAAATCATCATGAATCACTTCAACACTGAAGTAACCATTGAACAAGACATGTACCAATCATGGATCATTGAAGTAGTCTCAGATATATAATTGAATCATACTTAGTCTTACTTATGTACTATTAAAACATATTAATACAACCAAATCATCTCAATCCACACTGTCATCATAATAGAGACATCATCGACAGACTACGACACTCAGAACATAACTGATCAAATGTCATTATTTACTAGTACTACAAACCCTAGCACATATATGTGCCTATCACAAGATTGATTAATGTATGTACATGCTTACCATTCCGAACACTTGCATACATATCTTCAAAATTTATCTTTGATTATATACACGACCCTACAGAGATGGATCTGCATATGTACATGACTATTCCCAAACACACCTACATATAGAACTGAAAAATTTCGCTGCAAATAGAATTTCAATCTTTGCAACCTTTACTGTCAATACTACATACTGTGAATAATTCAATTAGATCACAACATCATTATAATTACAGATTTACCATTATTAGCTAATTTGGCATTTGCAACACGTAAATCAATCAAGAATATATGTCAACATACTTTTAGATATTTTAGACCTGAGTTTTCTCCTTTCTCTCTGGTGCACACATATCTCAAATCAAATTAGATATGTATAACCCATTATTTGCACACATAACACCTTGATCTCCATCTCCTTATATATATTTAGCCTTTGACAATATCTTAGGCCAATCCCTTAGTAATGACATTTGTATTCTTTGATGGGATCAGTAAATTGTTGTTGCACCCATTACTATGGGCCAATACCATGGTAATAACCCTTGGGATCCAAAATATCATGGTTCAGATTTTGTACATGAATTTCCCTTGTAGGACCAACATATATACGTGACCCTTCTTCATATGATTCTCCATATAGTTTCTCAAACTTCACTTTTAACATTCATCTATCTCTGATCTACCATTTCCTTATTCATACCATTTGTAGCATCTTCATAACCATCATTTTTCTATCTTTATCAAGTAGGTTTCAATCAAGGACAACACATTATCCATTTTTGAAAATGGCAACAAGAAATGCTAAAAATAGAAGTGCTAAAAATAGCACTGTTATAAATAACAGTTCAGGGACTAGTGTTGGACTAAGCAAAAAGGAATGAAAAATGGAAGTGCTAAAAATAGAATTGCTATTTTTAGTAGTTCAGGATAGATTCCTATTTTAGTTAGTGCCTGAACTAGTTAATTAGTTAAGGAAAATCAAACATGAAGTCTATGTTGGGACATGAAATAGTTTCTCCATTAATTGAGGAATTTACCCATCAGTTAAATAGATAAGGATGAGTTGAAATATTGAGTTCTAATTAGTTTGCTTAGTTAACTAAGTCAAGTCCAGTTAGATTAATTCAAACAGTTTATTGAGTTAATGTAAGTTCAGTTAGTTAATGCTTGCATGCATGTAACTACTTCACTTCAGATAATTAAGTATTCTCCCATAAATAACTCATGCATGTCAGTTCAGGTAGAGACCCAGTTGAGATCAGAGGAGGGACAATGTACTATCAATTGGATGGATTTTTCCTATAAAGGAAACTCATCTATGTAGAAGGACTTATATGCTTCAAGATTGCGCAGTGACTACTGGGCCAAGTGAGCAGTGTGAGGTGGGAATTCACATGTGTGGAAGCACTGGACCCCAAGAAAAATTGTGCAAGGAAATAGGAGGCTTGGAGGGTAAAGCAAAAGGTTTGTGAGATGCCTTTGACTGTCTATGAATAGTAGAGGGATTATACTAATAGCTGGATAGCTTCCGAGCTATGGCTTTCTGTAATTCTGTGACTATTTTCCACTGTATGATAATACAGAGATTGGGGTTTTAATCTTAGGATTTCCCCGAGTTATTTCTTCTATGTTATGTATGATTGATTTCTCATTCTCAGTTATATGTGTTCTCTTGATCTTTCTCAATTCAATTAAGCTTCTACAAAGTGCTGTAGAAGTAGATCTTGTATTGTGTTTTAGTATATTGCATAATCTGTTGATCTACAATGCGAATTTCTACATGGTATCACAGAAAAGGTGATCAAGGTGAAGAACAATATACAAGAAGGAGAAGTTTGAAGTTTGTGGTTCCTGAATATCGAAATCGGGTTCTTATCACATCTCAAATTCACCGATGGCATTCAGTGGTTTAAGACTTGAGTATGCCCTTGATGGAAACTCAAATTATATAGCCTAGAAGGATCATATGTAGGTAGTATTAGAGGATAACAGTCTAAGGGACTTCATTGATCAAGAATTCCTCAAGCTGACTGATGCTACTCAATTGGCGGAATGGAAGAAATGTGTGGCTAGAGCAAGGAGAATCCTCCTAGAGGGAGTTTGATACCACATTGACTCGAGCCTCCATGGGAAGGAGACACCATTTTCGATGTGGAAAACATTGAAATATTTATATGAAAACAACACTGATCAAAGGAATCTGGTGCTGAAAGACAAGCTTCTAAGATCAAGTGTGAAAAGGGTGACACGATCTCTACATATTTGAACAAGCTCACCACCTGCAGGGATGAGCTTGGAAGTGTAGGGATCATGACTGCTGATGAAGACATGGTGAGTCTTGCACTCCTCAGTCTTCCTAAGAGCTGGCATAGCTACCAAGACTCGATTAATGAAAGAGAGAAACTACCAGATTGGCAATGACTTTGGTCAGATCTAATGCAGGAGGAGATAAGAAGAAGCACCAAAGATGGATCTTCATCATTCAAGGAGGATGAAGAAAAGTGTGCCTTAGCGAGCAAGGAACGGGAAGGGAAGGATAAGGATTCTCATCCCAAATCGAGTTCTTCCTATGGTTGGAAGAAGGTTGACAAATTGAAAGTGTGATGCTTTTATTGTCGTGAGGTGGGTCATTTTGCTAGAAATTGTCCACAGAGGAAATCCAAGAATGGATCCATGGAAGGATCAGAAGGTGAGGCATTGGCCTCATAGTTCGAGTTGGATTTCACACTATTCACATGCATGGTTTCATCCATGGTGGGAAGTGGTGTTGGGTTGTGTTATATTCTTTCCACGACTAGCCCATGTAGTTAACTGGGGGGTTAGAGGGGGGGTCACATGGGGTTTGAGGCGTACTTGTAACCCCACTTTATGGGGTCCAGGGTGGCGCCCTGGAAAATTTTGGTTTTGGAACCTATGTTAGGTTGGGTGGACCCATCTATGGTTTTGTGCATGATTTTCACAAATGTTTTTTGGACATGATGGTTTTCGGTCCATGGTATTGGACGCGATGGTTTTTAGTCCATGGTATTGGATGCTTTGGCACGTATAAATATGTATTGTAACATTGAAAGGAACATAATGAAAAATCAAGATGGTAGTCCCGATTTTGGGATCCAGTCGAAAATCTCTGTGTATATGTGTTTTATGTGTTATGCTCTAGCATTGTTTATTTTTTTTGTTTTAGAATTCATATGCAGGTAATTTCTCTATGGGGTTAAAAACTACATTTGGTATCAGAGCTATTTTGGCTTCAAGGGGACGCCTTTGCTGCTGAGGGGTTTAGCTCGTGCCTGTGGTAGACGCTGTTGAATGGGAGATCTGTGAAATTGATTCTGGTGGTAAAAGAAGATGGCGAGTAGTGGAAAGATAGAGATCGAGAAATTTAATGGTCAAATTTTTTAGTTGTGGAAACTCAAGATGGAGGATCTATCGGTGGATAAAGATCAGTGGATCATGGTAGATCCAGGTACTAAACCAACAGGAGTGTCTGATGAAGAATGGTAGAAGTTGGATCGAAAGGCAAAGAGCACAATACAATTGTGTGTCTCAAATTCAGTATTACTGAATGTATTAAGGGAAGCTATGGCAAAGGCTTTGTGGGAAAAGTTAGGGACTTTGTACCAATCTAAGTCTCTGGTGAATAAACTATTCCTGCAGAAAAAGTTGTATAACCTGAGGATAAAAGATGGAGTCTAAGTGACAAAACATCTGAACGCATTTAATACTGTGGTAAGTCAGTTATTATCTGTTGATATTAAAATTTTAGATGAAGATAAGTGCATTAGTTTGTTTTTCTCTCTACCAAATTTGTGGGATAGTCTGGTTATTGCAATAGGTAGTAATGCAACTTCCTTGAAGTTTGACGAAATAGTCTCATCCTTGTTGACGGAGGAGATGAGACGGAAAAACACAGAGAGCCAGAATGGAGATGCCTTTTCCGTACAAGGACGGTACCATAACAGAAACAAAAATAAGTCATAAAGTGGGAGATCTAAATCTTGAGGGAGATCTAAATCTCTAGGAAAACCTGTAAAGGTGGTGTGTTGGAAATGCGAAAAGGAAGGGCACTACACAAGGGACTATAAATCTAAAGCTCTTGATAAAGGAAAGGGATTTGATGATGCTCATTCTGTAGAGGCAAAGACCACCTCAGATGAAGGTTGGGATGTGTACTTGGCTTCTTCAAGTACACATGTAGATCATGAGGCATTTTTGATTGACTCAGGTGCATCCTTTCACTTACTCCCCATAGACAGTGGTTCTGCGAGTATGAGAAATATGATGATGGTGATGTCTTCTTGGGGGATGATAGGAAGGCTAGAATCATTGGTCATGGAAAATTAAAGTTGAAGCTACAAGGTGGAAGGGTTAGAACACTTCCGGGTCTTCTGCATATTCCTGCATTAGCCAGAAATCTGATTTTTGTTAGCAAGTTGGATGATGCAGGTGTAAAAACAATGTTCGAGAAGGATACCTGCAAGATGGTTCGGGGAGCACTGGTATTTATGTGGGGAGTTTAGATTGGAAATCTATACAAGTTGCAAGATAGCAGGGTTGTTGATGGGTGCAATAGTTCTATGGTTCTTGAAAGTGGAGCAGAAAATATAGTGGTCTCTGGAGAGAAGACCATGTTGTGGCATCAAAGGCTTGGACATATTGGAGAGAAGGGCCTTTGAGTACTCCATGATAAAGGTATGGTAGAAGGTATGAGTAATAGCTCTCTGGATTTTGATTTCTATGAAAATTGTGTATATAGGAAACAGAATCGGGTGAGTTTCCCCTCTGGTAGTAAGAGGGCGAAACAAATATTAGAGCTTGTGTAGAGTGATGTGTTTGGACCTGTGAAGGTTCCATCACTGGGTAATTTTGTGTACTATGTATCATTTATAGATGAGTTCTCAAGGAATATATGGATATATTTCCTTAAGAAGAAATATGAAGTCTTTGATAGGTTTAAAGAATTTAAGGCTCTAGTGGAAAACCAGACAAAGAAGAAGATAAAGGTGCTGAGGACAGATAATGGTGGAGATTTTTGCAGTAAGGAATTTGAAGAATACTATAAGAAGTGTGGTATAGCACGGCAGAAGACTACTCCATATATACCTCAACAAAATGGAGTTGTAGAAAGAATGAACAAGACATTGATGTAAAGGGCAAGAAGCATGCTCAGTGGTGTCGGGTTAGTACAAGAATTCTAGGAAAAGGCGATGGAGACAACATGTTACCTAGTAAACAGATAACCTTCATCAACGTTGGAGGAGAAGACTCCACAAGAGGTATTAACTGGTAAGAAACCCTCTCTTTCACATCTGAGGGCATTTGGATCTGATGCATATGTACATGTTCCAAAAGAGAGAAGAAACAAGTTGGATGGTAAATCTGAAAATTGCATCATTATTTGGTATAACGATGGCTTAAAGGGTTATAAGCTTTGGAACCCAGTAACAAGGAAGGTTGTGTACAGCCGAGATGTGGTGTTCAGAGAGGTGAAATATGTTATTAAACATGAATTCCAACCAAAGGAACCTGAGAATATAGAGTTTGAGCTAAAGGAGTAAGAATCAGACTCTACAACAGAGGAGGAATCAGAAGATGAAGACCCACGAACTCTAGTTGTGAGAAGATCAGCTCAAGCAAGAAGGCAGCCAGAAAGGTATAGTCCATTTTCTTTTTGTTCAAATTTTTCTTTGTCTATTACTGATGATGATCCCAGAACTATGAAGGAAGTAGTGGATTCAGAGGATGGAAAACTCTAGAAAGAGGCCATGGTTGACGAAATGGCATATTTGCACAAAAATGAGGCTTGGGATCTAGTGGAGTTGATGGCTAGAAGGAAACTCATTGGCAGCAAATGGGTGTTCAAGAAGAAGACAAATGCAGAAGGAAAGGTGGAGAAATACAAAGCTCGATTGGTAGCAAAAGGTTATTCCCAAGTGCCAGGAATTGATTTTGGTGATATTTTTTCTCCTGTTGCCAAGGTAAATTCGATTAGATTACTTTTATCTGTTGCTGCTACTTTTGATTTTGAGGTTGAACAGATGGATGTGAAGACAACATTGCTTCATGAGGATCTGGAATAGGAGACGTACATGAAGCAACCTAAAGGCTTTACAGTGAAGGGTAAGAAATAACTAGTATGCAAGTTAAAGAAGTCTCTGTATGGATTAAAACAATCACCAAGGATGTGGTATCAGAAATTTGATACATTTATACAGGGACTTGGCTTCACTAGAAGCAAGGCAGATCACTGTGTGTATTTTAAATTAACTGGTGACCATGTTATTTATCTGGTCTTGTATGTGGATAATATGTTGTTGGTTGGAAATGACAAAGAAATTATCTAGGATTTGAAGACCCAATTGTCCTCTAAATTCGACATGAAACATCTTGGTGCTGCAAACTATATTTTGGGCATGGAAATTAAAAAAGTTTAGGAAAAGAGGAAGCTCTTGTTAAACCAGAGGAAGTATGTCGAGACAATACTGCAGAGGTTTAATATGCAGGATAGTAAATCGGTGAAGGTTCCTATTCCTGTAGGTGTGAGGCTATCCGTTGAATAGTGTCCCAAGACACAAGAAGAGGAAGAGGACATGTCCCATGTTCCATATGCAAGTGTGTTCGGTAGCCTAATGTATGCAATGGTCTATACTTGACCAAACATTGCACATGCAGTGGGAGTATTAAGCAGGTTTATGTCAAAACCAGGAAAGGAACATTGGACAGCGGTGAAGCGGGTTTTTAGGTATTTGTGTGGCAGTGGTGATTATGGTTTTTTCTACCAAGGAAGATCAGGATTGGACAGTGTTGGATATTCATGGCTTTGTTGATGCAGACTGGGCTAGAGATTTGGATTAGAGAAGATCTACAAGTGGGTATGTGTTTAACCTATTTGGAGGTGCAGTTAGTTGGATGAGTAAGAAACAATATGTAGTGGCACTATCAACTACAGAGGCAGAATACATGGAAGCCACTCATGAAAGCAAGGAAGCAGTTTGGTTGCAGAGATTGTGTTCAAGTATAGGGTTAGTATGGGGAGAAATAAGGATAGACTGTGACAACCAAAGTACAATTTTCTTTGAAAAGAACCCTGCATATCATTCAAAGTCAAAGCACATTGAGGTTCAGTATCACTTTATGAGGGATATGATAGAAGACAAAAAGGTGTTGTTGGTAAAGGTTGACACTTTGAAGAATAATACAAATGCATTGAGAAAATATGTGAGCTCTAAGGAGTTCTCTTGGTGTAGAGAAACAATGGGCATTGCAGGGTGGATAAATGACAAAGCTCTCTTGTGGCCCCCTGTGGAAAGAAAACAACAAGTGGAAGAATGTTGGTTTGTGTTATATTCTTTCCATGACTATCCCACGTAGTTAACTGTGGGGTTAGAAGGGGGCGAGCTGCCCCTTCATTACGCCGATTGTGTAGCGGGGCAAGTCACAGGGGGTTTGAGGGGTGCAAGTAACCCCACTCTATAGGGTCCGGGACAGTGCCCTAGAAAATTTTGTTTTTGGACCCTATATTAGGTTGGGCAGACCTACCTATGGTTTTGTACATGATTTTTCACTCATGGTTTTGGACGCGATGGTTTTCAGTCCATGGTTTTGGACACGATGACTTTTCGATCAATGGTATTGGATGCCTTGGCATGTATAAATATATGTTGTAACAATAAAAGGAACATAATGAAAAATCAAGCTAGTAGTCCTAGTTTTGGGATCCAGGGGAAAATCTCTATGTATATGTGTTTTATGTGTTATGCTCTCGCATTGTTTATTTTCTATGTTTTAGAATTCGTATGCAGGTAATTTTGTACAGGGTTAAAACCTACATGTCGACCTACCCATGGTCCGTGAACCATGGGATTGTATAAATAGAGTGAAGCTCTAAGTGGAAAATATAGTTAATAAAGAAAGTGAGAGTGAAGTATGAGATAGAAGCATAGAGGAAGAGTCTAAGTGTGTCTTGGGTCATAGTAGTAGGAAGAGGCTCTGTATCTGAGTGCACAAAGGCCTAGGAAAATCCGTAGCAGAGTGCACAAACCCTTGTAGCTGAGTGTGCAGGGAAAAATAGAGTCTGTAACTAAAGGAAGGGAATAATAAAGAGAAGTTTTGTCTAAATTACGTGTATCTATCTTGAGTTATTATCTGTTGGATATGAATTGTAATTATACTGTTTATTTACTGGGTGCACTTGTATGAATTGTGAATATTGTTAAGT
Organism: Pinus taeda; assembly: GCA_000404065.3. NCBI lineage: Eukaryota > Viridiplantae > Streptophyta > Pinopsida > Pinales > Pinaceae > Pinus > Pinus taeda. The sequence continues at coordinate 49,387 of APFE030041907.1, forward strand.
ATAACTAAAAGAATTCAAATAATCTAAGTTAATCAAATCAAATAGAATTACTGGTAAGGACTTGGGTAATAACACTCTTCAGTCCCTGAGTAGGGTTGCGTGAATGCAACATCTCAGGCTGCAAGGTACAGGTAAGTGCATGTAGCGACGTGTGCACAGGGTCGAACCACAGACCACTTGAAAGCATTAGACATCTCCAGGGTGTGGAAACCTAGTTCTAGCACCCTCCCATACTACTTCGGGTGAGACCTTAGTCCGCACTCTGTGCACTATTGCCAAAAGGGCTAGTAGTATTGGGATTTGTTTGGCAAAATCACCTCCAATCTGGGTTTGGCCCCAACAAGCCAACAAATGGTTTCATTCCCTGGACCAGGATCTACATAAGGGATGTCTGATGTCGTGTCACTGGAATCCAACTAAGAAAGAAATTGAAGAGTGGTTGGACAGGAAAATTCACGAGTTCGTAGTGTAGGAAAACAGGAATCCACGAGTATCAAATGAATAGTGATTAGAGCACTACTTATATATGGAAATACATGAAATTTTCTTTGCATCCTTGCCCTCTACGTTGTATGAGTGGATCACAAAGCTAGTAGATAGTCAGGGAAGGTGTAGGCTCAACAAACCGATTGTGTGTACTCCAGAATTAGTGTGCAGACTAGAAGCATCGAAAGATAGGATCACGCGTGCTACGGACCATTAGCTCGATTGAATTATAGGAGTTTTATCAACGAGTTTGCTATAGATACGAACATCAGCTATAGCGAGGTGGAACGACACTTCCTGAAAGGACAATGAGGTAAGTACATTAAATTGTTGAACACTTTGATTAAAATGCTATTGTGTGAAAAGCAATTTATGTCAATAAATTGATGTTTGGGGCTACGTGAAGTGGGAGGATCTATAGAAATGAAGGTAGCGTAGAGATAGAAAATATCCCTTTAATTTCTCCTCAGTGGGAAAGTGAGGAAGAGCTCGTGAAAGTTTCTCTGAGAAGCACGATCAATGTGATAATGCAGTGAATTTTGCACATACCACCCCCACCTACACCACCACCAATCTCACCATCTTCACCTCCATCTCCACTCTCACCACCTTTGCCACCACCACAGTTCAATATGGTGAGCGTGATAAAATTTCTGGTATTCAAAGGAGTAGGGAACGAACATCTAGACCAATTTTGGTTCGTGGTAAAGGCCGTATGGGAAGCACAAGGAGTTGTGGATGACAATATAAAGAAGGCAACGCTGGTAAGCGTGTTGCAGGATCGCGCATTAAGATGGTACATTAAGCATTCTAATGAGCATCCAAATGTGGGGATCACATATATCGAGGCTACACTGAACAGAGAATTTAGCAGGGCAAAGTCGGAGACACAATCGATTATTGAGTTTAAGGAAATCGTGATGCTTCTAGGCGAGGCCCCATAGGATCTGGATCAAAGACTAAAGAGTATGATTCGCAAAGCCAACATGAGCTTAACGGATGGAAAACACCACACATGGTTTGTAGCATCGCTAATGTCGCATTTGAGGATGGCGTTGTCACAACAGAAGTTATCCACCCAGGTAGAAGCTTTAGAGATTACAATGAGACTACACAAGACCCCAATAAAAGATCTTGGCCTGGTAGTTCAACAAATCCACACACAATTGCAAAATTTGTGTCTGGAAATGTAGAGTCTAAAACAAGACAGGATAACTTGCCTAGAAGCACACAGTAAAGTACAATGCATAAAATGCAAAGGCCAGGGGCATGACAAGGACCATTGTCCAGTCTTCATGAACTATCTAGCGGCAGGAGGGCCAATGCCATTAAGACTAGAGGCACAAGCAGGACCGAGTGCGATGCCTACATTATGGTGTGTGATTTTTCAAATAAGAGTTAAACACACTACAAATAACTGTCACCTATTACAAAAATATACGCAAACATCCAAGCAACTATTTTGTAATTTCTGCAAGTCGGTAGGCCATGATGAGCGTACTTACAGAAGTTACAAGTTGATGATGGATTGGACTCCTGCATACAGAATGCAAACCGAAACGTGAGCCCTCGATCCAAATGCAGGGATGGCGTGCACTGGAAATCAAGGGCACGGACGAGATCAAGGTGGAATGTGACCAGGAAGGGGTCATAGACAACTAATTTGTTACAATTGCAGAGAGCCAGGGCATTATGCCCGTGATTGTAAAAATTTGATGAGATCATCATGTTTATATTGTACTCAGTTTGATCATGAGATAGAGGACTTCCCTACACTGATAGCGAGGTTATGTGATAAAGTGACACTCTAGCCTCCCCTGACTCAGGTTTTTCAAATAATGAGGTATGAGCCATGCGAAGAGGACCTGAATGTAAACATAGTGCTCTGAAGCAGTATCACGACAAGATATGACAAAGGTAAGTAGCCTGAAGAAAGTGCGTGGGTTTGAAAGGCTCCTACAAAGGAACTTGAACTTGATTTGGGGCACACGAAGGAGACATTCTTGGAAGCTAAGAAGAGCTTCATGGAGGCCTCCACTTCAAATAGTAAGGATCAACTAGAGCTGAAGATGGATCCTTCAATGCTCACTACCTTTCTAGAGACATGTATGAAGCTACTGCCTGACAGAAAGGCAGTGAAGGGACTATAGGAACTTATCACCAGGTGTGCTGGGTTGGGAGAATCATGCATAGTCTGAAAGCTTGGAAAGCACACATCATGAACAGGAAAGGAAATGAGATTAACTATGCAAATCGGGGATTATGAAATGGATCAAGTAATTCTAGATCTAGGATCAGATGCGAATATACTGCCAAAGAAGACATGGGAGTGTATGGGTAGGCCTACGTTGAAATGGTCCCCTATTCAATTGCGAATGGCAAACCAGCAGAAGATCCTACCAATGGGAAGATTGCAGGGAATAATGGTAGACATCGAAGTTGTGAGCGCGCTTGCAGATTTCAAGGTGATAGAGATTGTCGATGATAGCAATCCCTATCCTGTGCTACTCGGAATAGATTGATCCATTGATATGAACGGAGTCATAAATCTGAAGAAGTGCAATGATTTTTGAGAAAAAGTCACTACATGTAGTGGTACCTTTAGACCCCGCAGAAGGATCGCACTACATAAAGCCAGTACACAACGATGAGAGTGACGACAGGATAGACTATATCTACAAGATAACAGTGGATGGCTAGATTTTGTGGTGGCGTGAAAGCTCCTGCACATCAAATTCAGATGAGGAAATAGAACAATGGCAGAACCAATTACACGAGGTAACCATGCTCAATTGCAACATGATGGTAAGATCACTACGCTGCGTGACAACCGAGGTAAGAAATTTTCCTATGTATGATGGGTTGATAGTGGTGGATGAATTCCTAAACAAATTTGAAAGCTTGTGCCAAAATAGCAGCAATTCAATGCTCTGAAATGGGCACTGCATGCTACGCCCGTAAGGTGGTAGGGTACGAATCAAAGAAGCTTTGAGGACTGGCGCAGATGCAAAAGGATGATGCACTTATGATTTGGGAAGCCTTAGATGAGGATGGAAGCTTAGCAGGATGGAAGAAACAGCCTGCATGCCCACCTTTCTAGATGAGTATAGGTGCATGGTACACAGCCTGCATGAACGCACAATGCTCTCACGATAGGAAACAAGAACGACAAGTAGAAGCAAGCAAGACAAGTGCGTGAATGGCAAAGTATGATAAAACCTAGCACACCAAAAATCATACATGGGGAAGCCTTTGATAAGGTGTACAAAGTGCTAAGTAGGGTCCACCATGTGAGACACACCATCTAGGACCTGCGCGTACCAGTGGTTGTATTAGCTTATAGGACCATGTGCAAAACTTTGACTGCGCAAGTGTTTCTGAAGCTGAAGTATGAAGTAGAGGATGTAGTCCTTGTGGAGCATGTGAAGTTGAGTCTGTGCATAATAGCACCCGTAGATATGACAGTCCACACAGACCAGAATGAAGAAATCACACAGCTACGCGAAATAGAACATATAAGATTTGAGGAAGAAATTCAACAGGGAAACTTTAGACTTTGCGAACTTGAAAAAGACCGGGTATGATTAAGGGAGAAAAGTGCTTTAATGGATTCAGAGGTCAAGAAGCTGGAAATCAAAATAAAGAAAGAATTTTTCGTTGAAAAACCAAGGATGGCAAGGCAAAGTGCGTACAATCATACTAACAAGTTGGAGGACTATCGTTGTGGACTAGTTAGTCTACTACCATGGTTGGGACCGCATATCGCCAAATAGGATAACACATTGTAAATAGGAGAGTGTGCGATGCCGATCACCACAATGGAAGCTGGGGATTCTCCATAAACAATGACAGAGGATGGGATGGAGCCCCGCAAGGGTGGTGCAACCACCTGACTAGTCATAGGAAGAACAGTCTTAGCAATCGAGGCAGTTGAAAGGGAGTGTGGCACTATAAAATATTATGCCTGGGAGCTACACGATATTAGAGATGTGCACAGAATCAGAAAGTCACAGGGTTTGTGACCGCGCACAAAGGGTTGCACTGCTGTGTAGGTCGGTTGGGAAGTGACCGTTGGTATCGCTATTCATGATGGGATGTTCCATTTTAGGCCAAATGGAGTAGGTGGTGGGCATTTAAGACGCGAGTTATGGGCAAGATTTGGGAAAGCCATGAAAGCATTAATGGACCAAAATTGGGGGGAAAGGTCGAATTTGAATTCAAAAGGTGCTATAAAACTCACAGGGCTAGCCAGTAAAGAACACTTGGTCATTTGAGAATTGATCGTTTGAGCAAAGCATAGAGCATTGAGAGCCGAGCGATAATTGAGCCCTTAAGTTTGCGAGAGATAGAATACAACCTAGAAAGGATGACAGCCACTAAGAATGGGTTGGGAATTAAAGAGGTACCCGCCAACGAGGCCACACAGAACCACATGGTGGAGGATGTTCCAAAAGGTGCCAGGGTGATGACAGAAATCCCCAAATCACCTTGAACACTGAGGCCCAAGAAGGATAAACAGACAATGGGGCCAGTACGCATGTCCCCATGGAATCTGTGGCACAAACTATCCATGGAAAAGAAGGGGAAAGTAGTCACAATAGAAACAGATGAGGAAGAAGAAGACTTGCAAGCCCTGATTGCCACAACAGAGGAAGAAGAAGACATGGAGGAGGATATCCAACTGTTGCGCTCTGCAACAAAAGTGCCAGCATATGTCCCTCTGTGAAAAGGGAAAACCAAAGTGCCAAAGGACCTGGACGAAATGAAAAGCTCACTCCAGACCCTGCTCCTCCCAGATGGCATTGTATTTGAAGGCGCACACCTAGATCGCGTGCCAACCATGAAATTTGAAGACTGGGACCTTGCTAACAGTAAGAGGTTTCCACACCTAGAGACTGGGAACTTAATGAATCAAAACACTTAGGGGGCGGTGATAACATTAGAGCCACGGAAATGGCTACGCGGTGTGGAAAAGGCCAGGTTGCTGCACTTGTTATGGATACCACATTTCTACCATGCGCCCATCACCATTTTTGTCATCAGGGAGCTGCTCTGCTTGGTGCATGATGGGTATCTATGGCTAGAGGAGCCTATTCCTTACACGATAGACCTCATTCACCAGATTTCTCACCTCCCCTATAATGGAATTGACCCCGCGAATATAGCCAGAAAAGGTAGAAATTTGGCTCTCGTGGAAGCCATGAAGGCGAAATATAAGCTAGAGAAGAAGAAGAGTTGCTACGTCATCTCCAGCATCAAGGATAAAGGGGTTTGCGTAACAACCCAACTCCTGGCTGGCAAAGTAATGAGGAAGTGTCGTGTCGATGAGGTACCGGCATCGGTGGTCATGCTAACTGAGCAGTGCATGGAGGGGGACCAGTTCAACTAGTCTGAATTTCTCTAGAGGGTTATTTTTCTATTCATGAAATTTCTAGTCGGGAAAATATTACTTTTTCTCTTCTCAAAGCAGCCCCCCACATCAAGGACTAGTGGGAAACCTATTGTGAGTAAAAGGATGAAAGCACGAGCTCACTATTTTCAGCCACACCCACTTGGAATTCATTCCGGGAAGCCATCAAGGAGCAGTACTACCCTATCAAAAGCTATGAGGACAAATACATAAAGTGGACCATGCTTCGACAGGGAAGGGACCAAGATGTGCTAGAGTTCACAAACATTTTTCATACCTTTTGCACACAGTTGGGTATCAAGGACTCTGAGCTACATTTGGTACTCAAATACTGCAGCTACCTACACAAATAAATGCAAGAAGAGATAGAGTACCTTAACATATCCTCACTCGGCATGACGTACTGATACGCTGTCAAAATAGAGCAAAAGTTAAAACAAAAGAAGCGAGATTTTGGATTTGTGAATCTGAAGCAAGGGAAAGGCTTCCCCAAATCTCATAACCAAGGAAAAAGCTAAGATGGGGCAACCCAAGACAACCTGTCAAAGCCACAAGGAAAGAGAAACACCATGAAGTCGAAGAAGGACACAAGAAAGTGGTGTGAGTTCCACAAGAGCCCCACTCACAACACAAGTGAGTGTAGGTCCAAGCAGTCGGTGGTGGCCAAGTTGAAGGCTTCAAAATCAGATGCATGTTCTGACCCTGAGTCAAAACCTGACAAGGGGAATGGCAAAGGAAAGTAGATCATTTACGCAGAGCCCAGTGCCATTGTTGCCACCGCCAAGGTCCAGAAGAATGAGCCCGAAGATCTAGAAGAGGGAGAGCATCTTTTCCACTCACATATGTGGGTGAAGGGTTTGTCGCTGCAATTCATTGTTGACTGTGGCAGCCAAAAGAACCTCATTTCAGCAGAGGTCATGAAGCAGTTGGGACTATCGACTACACCACACCCTCAGCCGTATAGTATTAGGTGGCTTCACCAAGGATGAGATTTTCACGTTCGCCCGCAATGTCGCCTTCCCTATAGCATCAAGTCCTTCATAGATGAGGTATTGTGTGATGTTACACCTCTAGATGTTTGTGATGTATTATTAGGCCAACCATACTTGTGGATGTTTGTGATGTATTATTAGGGTAACCATACTTGTGGAGGCGACATGTTGTGTATGAGTCAAGGCCTCGTGATGTTATTATTTCTTTAGGTAATTCATTATACAGGATACCGGAGATAGCCCCACCTACCGCCACCTCTTCGACCACTGCTAAGAAATGCAACAAGATCATCTCACTGACTAGGAAATTTATTTTCTGTCTAGTTCACTCCCAAAGTAAGGGGAAGATCGTTGCCACATCCATGACCCCCGCAAAGGGTTCCTCCACATAGCAACAACAGCAACAGATGGATATAGTCATGAAAACAAATAGGAACATCTTCTCCTCACCCACAGGGACACCGTTGCACTATCAGGTACCACACAAGTTTCAAGTGGGCGACAAAGTCTGGTTGCATCTACAGAAAGAATGCCATACAAGAGCCCATCAAAAGCTCATACCACTCCGACATGGTCCTTACACCAGTAGCAAGGCTGTGAGAAACAATGCTTTGGAGCACAAAATTCCCCCATTCCTTTGCTTGCATCAAGTGTTGAATGTGGACCATCCTCTACCATACTTTCCACCATTACTAGACACATCTGACATTGTAGAATAGCTCACACCCACAGAGTTAAATCCAGATTGCATGGAACAAGCTACAACTGATTGGATCATGGACACACAGATCAAGCACACTCGCTAGCAGAATATCCAATTGTATCAAGTTGTCAAATCAGGCCAACTCCTTCACTAGGGCAAGTGGTTCATTAGGGACCAAGTTTAGCAGAAGTTTCCTCATCTCATGGAGGAACTCAATGCAATGGGGACCATTACTTCCTAAGGGGGGAGGAATGATCCAAGTGGATATTGGTGGCCACCTGCCAAGTCTACTTGGACCCCCACCATTGTTTCTTTCAGCTTTTTAGTTTCC